>ML781841.1:65641-123285 GCA_009831015.1 Picea engelmannii
TGTGTAAGTTTACTATATAGTATGAATTTTACTAGATCCATATTCCTATTGTTTTATGGAAGTATTCTAGATTTTTTGAGTGAATTCATACATAACCTGAAGTAATTCTTTCTATATGTAGTATTGATTATTTTCCACCTTATTATATATATATATATATATATATATATATATATATATTTCTTATCAGAATAATTTATGGACTCATGTATTGATTTAAGAGAAATACATTATAAAAAGACTATGCATATTAGCACGATATATAGAAAATAGGAAATGAATGATGTAGAGCACATATATATTTTTTACACATATTCTAGATCTGTAATGAGACTTAAAAATATAATAGACAAAGGCATAAAACTCATAACAGGTACTGTTATGAATAGAATTTCATTAAATTTCTGAATTAAAGGATAATCAAGAAATATAGTACTCTATACAAATCAATTCCAAGGATCTCTAGAAAAAGAGCTAGAAAAGGAAATGGGATTCCAAGATGGAACCTGAATACCTTCCACAACCTTTAAACTTTTCCCTGCTTAACTGCACGTGCAATATTCAACCTGCAAGGTAAAAAAGAGTACATTGAGAAACCCTTTATGAAAATAGTGTAAATACAATAACAATAGTTAAAACAAGAGGAAGGAATGGATTTTCAAACAACTTATCTCTTATGGATCGATTTCCTCCAGATGTATACTCCGTCATGACAGGAATATAATAGTTTCCTTCTTTGTTTAGTATGTATTCCTCCTCGCATAAACTCGAAGATTGATAAAACACTTTATAACTAAGATCCTAGAAGGAATGTCAAATGCGGAGGAAAAGGGAAACCTAGAACGCTTGATGGGTTCTCTCACACAATCATGAGAGAACCATCTTTAGGTTTATATCTACACAGATAACTCAAAGAGGTAACTTAATCAAGTGCAAATAAAGAAAATAGAGGCCTCTTTCTTTTATTTTGGGTTTAAACTACTTGTTTAAACTACTTGTTTTCATACGGATGTTCTTTCCTAGAGGCCAACAGGTTTAAACTACTTGTTTTCATAGAGGCCAACAGGTTTAAACTACTTGTTTTCATACGGATGTTCTTTCCTTTATCACCATGTTTAAAATGCAAAATTTAACATAAAAAAAAAACTATAATGATTGTATGGCATAGGTAAAGTGCGAAAGGAATACCATAGTTGAAGAGATCTGTGGTGGTACACTCCATTCCTAGAAAAGGAGTTCATTGGAGTGTATTAATGGTTTATTTCCAAGGTTTTATCCTTTAAATAAAGGATTTAATAATACTCTCTTTTTAACTTTATACGTCTTGTATAAAAGAGTCATACCAAATGTATATAATTTTTTTATTATTATTTTAGTTGTTGAAAATAAAATAAAAGAACCATAGATCTTGATTATTGTTAATCAATGAAAAATGAATACAAGTCCTTGAGTTTGATAGGAATCATGTTAGAAAAAACAGGATCACAAATAAATAAAATAAAACAAATGAAGAAACAAAACACAAAACATACACAATACAATAGTGACACAGATATACGTGGTTCACCCATTGTGGGCTAAGTCCACCATAGAAATTACCAAGTCCTTCCTTTATTATTATCCAGCAAATGAAGGGATACAACCTACAACACACATGTTGTAATTTCCTCTTCATTCTCTCACAATATCCTCCCTCATAATACAGTATTCACAATGATATATAGTCGCAATACATTTCCTTCATAAAATAGAGTTGTATTCTAAGGAAAAAAAGCCTAACATAACTTCTAACATCAAATCTACAACCTTATAATGAATGGTTCATATTTACTATGAAATTACAATATACATTTACAAGGAAATTTTTCCTTTGGGGGACTACTTTCCCCCGGAACCCACAAGAGGGGAAAGCCCCCCTTGCACTCCCCCGCGTGGAGTGTAAATTATTCCTAGGTGTAAAGTCTTCATGGGGTAACAACACAGATGAAAACAAAGGCCTTTGAATCAGGAAGATAATCAGGCTCCACAACCAACAATCTCCCACTTGGAGACTAATCTCAACAACTCCATATTTGATGTATCTGCTAGACTATGATCCTTCTTGGACCTAAAAATTTTATCATATTCACCTTCATGCTTGAATACCAACTGAAACTAAGAAGGAACTCAGTTTCTCCCCGATTACTCCCGTTCTTAACATGTATACATGATTCTGGCTAGTGTGTAACTTTTCCAACTTCAAATGTCCATATTCCAAAACGAATCATATGAAAGGGTACCTCAGATGTATATGCTTAGTATTTGACTGGAACAATGAGTTATTTGTAAGATGAATGGCACTCTCACTCTGACGCAAAACCCCACCTTAGAAGGGTCTACTTGACCTCCTGGTCTTTGGATCTTCAAATTCCCGAGCCGAAATGGCTCCTTTGGTCCCCGCTGGAACCCTTCACATATACAACCACAAGTCATTTTCTAAGCTCCACCCACGTGAACATGCACTAACATGCAAGCCTCTGCTCCACGAGACCACTAGCGTGACCATAGCCTTAATCCAAAAGGAGAGTCGGGTTTCGCGATGTCGGGACTTCCATTGCAAGGCACCTCGACTCCTCTGATTCCCGAAATCCCAAAGTGTCAAAATTTTCTCTCCACAGATCAACAGTCCTGATTCTTCTATGATATGATGGTCTAGATCGCATCGGGGTTTCACGTATCAGGGATTTGTGAAGTGGCCCTCTCCCCTTCTCCCGAAATCCTAAATCGCGATGACCGCTTATGTCAGATCGACGGTCCTGATTCTCCCATGATCTAATTGACGGGTGTTGTATATACACTAAAAACACACTAAAAACTCTGAATTAAATTGTCAAACTTGGGTGAGTAAACTTAGATTTGTAACAAAATATATGCCAAGGTAGAAGGGCTGGTAGTAGTATAGTCTAACTAAGAAAGTGGCTATCTAAGGGTTAATCTATTCAAGAAAATATATCTAATGAGAAAACCCTACTAAGCAACTTGAAACTATGTAACCTAAGTACTTTTGGACCAAGGATCGATGGATAGTTCTAAGAAAGCAAGTAAAAACCCTATGTAAATCAAACTAGTTCATAACAATAAGAAAAAACAACTATTAAGCATAACAATAAGCAAATAACAAAAGCAAACTACTTTAAATTGCCAACCTAAATTCAATGAGAAACTAGCCTATGAAAGAAAGTAAATAAACAAGCAAGCAACTATTCTATTAAAGCAAGTAAACAAGACAACTAGCTAACCTATTAAAGGAAGTAAACAAGTAAGCAAAACAACTAGCTAACCTATTAAAGCAAGTAAACAACTAACTACTCTAAGATAACTTCTACTGCAAGTAATCTAATAAAAAATTATCATTGAACAACTATCTAGCCTAAGAGGCAAGTGGACAATATTCTCAAACTTCAAAACTATTTCTTATTCATAAAAGGAAATCTATTTAATTGAAAGCAAGAAGAACTAACAACTAACTTTTAATCTATGATAAGCAAAATTGTTGTTTAATCTATCAAAGCGAGAGACTATCTATCCTACAACAGCAATAAAACTATCTTCTAAGCTATGAAAACAAGAAACTATATCTTCTAATCTACAAAAGCAAGAAAATATCTTTTGATCTACGAAAACAAGAAACTATCTTTTAACCTATGAAAGCAAGAAAACTATCTTTGTAACCTATGAAAACTCAAATATAGTGTTGGTGGTTGTGTGAATGTCTTCGGTGTCTTATAATATCTTGATGTTACTTGACAACAAAAGATAATTCAAGCGTTATAAGCTCAATACCGATCTCAATAGCAAAGTGAAAGTTATGGATTAAACAATCCAATGAGAATTTAGCCATGACAAAAACAATGTTAACTACCCTGCATATTCATGAATTAACCATCAACAATATAACGAGATCATAATTGTACTTCTATGGTATGTAAGAAAACTTCATACTAAATTCAATCATTAGCTAAGAAATATAATTATAATCTAATTCTAGGAAAGAAATTACATAAAATGAAACTATGCTATATCTATTCAAACAATTCAAACTGCAATAAGAAAATGCTTAAGAACATAAATTAAAACATGATATTAAAAATTAAACTACCAAATACATTAATCAACAACTAATTAAGCAAGATCTATGTAAAAATGGAATAAGGAATCTATGATTAAACCCTGAATCTAACCCTATCCATCCATCAAATCCTTGTTAAAGAAAACTCAAAGTAAAACTCTGTTCTGCTCTATTTAAAACTCTGTTTTAAATTTAATTCTAACAGCATAAATAAAAAACAATCTAACATCTAATTGCACACGGGGTTAGTCTAGGAATTTGCAAATTTGTTCCTAAGTACAATATCAATGCATGCTAACACAATCATTCATACTAACCTACAAAAGAGAGTTAAAGCAATTAAACTACAACAACAAACTAATTAACAAAATGATAATGCATGTAGAAGAAATAAAGAGAACAACTAAACTATAAAATGCATAAACAACATAAAGAACAATTACCAGACTTCTAGTGGGCCCCTCAACAAGTCGTGGTCACTTCCTAAAAGCACACCACGAACTCAGCAATTCAATTTCACCATAAAAAATCAAAAACGCAGTTTCTATATAATCTGGCAATGAAAAATAGCAAAACAGAGTAAAATCGTGTTTTTCCTATCACACGGGTTCTTCTACTTCCTTAACAATTATCTTACCACCACGGTGGTATTTATAATATTTACAGACCAAGTGGTCAACCACAGGAAGGTCGAACCACTTCTAAATTCGACAATGTACATTAAATGATGCCCTAACTGTTAAAATTAAGCGGGCCAATAATCGCCCTGTTTAACAACCAAAAACGAGTTGTTGGGAGTTCATTAGCTTAAGGGGGAAAGCACGAGAAAAACCCATGTTACTGATTCACCCACCACTGCCCCCCAATACCATAACCTCTAATTTTCCCACCGTTTTTGTGAAGGACGCGGTGCTGGACGCAGTGCCATATTGGGTACCGGATCGAGTGCTTGAAGGAGTGTCGGACTGAGTGTCGGAAGCATAAACGTGATGTGTTTTTGCCCTGTAACACAAAAAAACATGAATCAGATCCTTGGGATCATAAAAACGTGATGAATTATACTCAATATCAACATTAAACAAGAATCATACGTACATGAGGTAGATCATACCATTTTAGCATAAATTTCTTCAAAAAGATCCTTCAAAAAATGAAAAACACATATGGACATTCGACAAAAGTGTCTAATAACTGTCATAAAATTGATCATATCTCGAGCCCAACATTACTCCCACACTTACGATTTTGTAGGTCCCACTACAAACAAAAAGAAATTACTCCTCATGACTAGGCTTGCTGAGGAGGATCAGCTTTGGAAGCTTCTCCTTCTTGTTGTGAAGACTTTGCCTTGTGCCTCTTTTGTTGCTCCAGCTGTGCTTTGAGGCTGCGGTTGGATTTGGTCATATCATCAACCAATCATTGAAGGGAGTTGACCTTTTCTTGAAGAACTGCATTATCATGATGAAGGTGTGTATCTATCATCTTCCTTTCTTCAAACTATTGGAGAAGCTAATGGTTTTCTTTTTGTAGCTTCTTAATGGATGGGGAAGAATCGATGATCTCTGAGGAAGGCTTAGATCCTTTGAGGGATGTGGACAATCTATCAGTTTTAGGATCTAGAGTAGGCAAGGTTGAAGTAGGAGTGATGGGGGATTGGTAAGGAGAGGTAGGTTCTAATTTTCTCTTTCTTAGTCTAATCCATCCGCAGAAACTTCCCTAAGTCTCTTGTGAGGGCTCTCAATATCGGAGGACACTTGGATAGGATCCGAAGCAGGCATGGTTTTTGCATAAGGTTTTGTTCTTATGCTCTAGGTACTTTTTTGAAATGGTCCTTTACCAAATCGATTGGATCCCCTTATATTTGTGGGAATGATGGGAAAGTCTTGTTGGATTACTTCTTGGATATTTTTAGGTATAGGATCAAGAGAGATTGAAGGCATTGGGGGTTAACAATAGGCTTCTTTTGGTCCTTTCTCTTGGTCTTTTTACCCAAGGAGGAAGCAGGGATATCAACAAGATTTTTGTATTGTTCCGGCAAAGAGAGGGTTTGTGCAAGGGGGTTTGGAGTTCTTGGAGAGCGAGGTTTGGATGGAGTGATAGTCTTTAGGCTAAGTGGATTTTTGTCGGTCTTAATTTTCAAGTGAGGGTTTGCAAATTGGTAGATAAAGGCATCCCAAGTTTTCCCCTGTTTCTCTAGTTCAACTAGAACAAAGAGTTTGATCAAGCCATGTTGAAAGAGACTATTGTGGGGATTAGTCACATTATTCCTCACTTGAGAGGACATCTTCTCCAAGATTTTTAGAAAATAGAAGGGGCAATTCAAAGGTTTGTTGAACAAAAAATGAGCCAGCAATCTAAAATCACAAGATTTGAAAGTGGAGTATCTACCTTCACATGTAATCAACCTTGTGATGACGATGAGAGGGTTGATCAATTACACCTTTATCCACTTCTTAGAATATCCTTTTTCTCCTGAAATGCTCTCGAATTCGAGCTTAAACACCCTGTTATAACTTGAGCATGACAATTGGTGTTTTTTGAACCATGTATCTCCCATTCTTGGGACCTTTGTAGCTGCAGCAATGGACTCTTCTGAGACTTCAAAGGAAAGAGACCCAACGTGTGTTTTCTTCCCATAAAAACTGGAAAAAAATTGAATGGAGAGGTCATCATCATGGCCCTGTAAGTTAGACAAAAATGGCCCCCAGCCTGCACGCAAAAACACCTCTATGCATTGTGTGAATTCGGGAATGGCAAAGAGATCCGCATAGAAAGAGGGTTCATACCTCCTAGGCATTGTGGCAGAGGTGAAATTCACCAGGAAAGGGTGCAAACAGGCCAAGAGATGGCACGAATTGGGCACAAGCCAAGTGTAATTCAAACATGGGAAGAAATGGCAAAGGATGGGCACGATTTCTCAATGCAGGGCAGAGAAAATGGCAAGGGAGAATTGAGATAATGGTTACCCAGCCTGAATTTGAATGCGCCTATGGTGGAGTAAGTTGCACACATGTGCACGAGTTTCCATGTGTGGGAATTTCGAATTCGACGGATCGTTTTTTGGGGGCAATGTAATGATGCGCAGTTAGATCAATGTCCAAGTCTTTTGACTTTGACATTTGATCATGAACATATAAATCATCTTCAATCAATTTCCTGCAACCAATTCAATTGAATGTAATTGATTTCTGGTTACCTGGAATCTAGGACAGTTACTGGTGTGTAATTCATATGGTACTCCAGTCAGCACCTCATACGACATTTCATATGGCACCTCATACGGTACTTCATACGGTACCTCTGTGTTAAGTACATTTTCACCTCTTATAATGGATAGCCTGCAAATTTGAAGTGTTTTTGACAATCACAGTGGTAAATGAGCAGAGGCAGAATGTTCCCTTGTTGTCGATTTTTCCATCATGCTCACTCAATCCTCTTGCATATGACATATAATGTCAAACCTACAGTGAACACTTTATAGCAAGCATAAAACATGTATTGTCAAACCTACAATGTACATCTTGTAATGAAATATAAATCGATAAAGAGTGGTATGTTAAGTATATGTTCAGTAATTTATAGCACACATGAGTTTAACACTTCAAAACTAAAAATGACTATCAATGTAATAACCCGTATCACGGAAATAATACAAAAATTCTTGCAAATATTTATTTCTCTAGGCAATGATCATTTGTCAGCTCATGAACCCCTCCCCCACACCTAAGTATTGTGACACCTCACAATAAAAAATATAGGAAACCAGTCAGTATCCCCCAATAGCCGAAGATTTATAGTATGTCAAGTGTAAAGATAAAATTTCATAGATTGGTTTGACGAGACGGTTAGAATATGGCCCCACCTATAGGATAAGAGATCCAATATATAGATAAGAAGAAGTAGGAAAGAGAGTTTCAAGATAGTCTTAGAGTTATTTCACAATGGAAAGTTTATGGATTTCATTAACCTTAGCTTAACCACACATACTTCATGTCAACTTTGTCTGCAAGTAATGTCGTACATCAGGACAAGTTTAAATTTATTATTTATTTTTGTCATATTACCATCCTCGCTAGGTAGAATTCCCCGCTGCCAGCAAGCTTGTTCAGTACTCCGACAGGTTTACCTAGTCATACCACAGGCTGATACCCACTACCAATAGACCTATTCAGTATCCCATCGGGTTAGCCTCTTAAACCCTCATAGACTGGCCCTCCATCTTTTAAGATTTTAGTATAAGATTTCTTTATGCAAGAAGATGGGGGAACAACTCTGAAAACAATGTTTTTTTTTTTTTTTTAATTGGGATGGTATTTATGTTAGAGGATGACTTTCGGTTATATTACTTAGTGATTTTACCGATGTAAGGGGTGCTTAAGAGGACGTGGCCTATCTAAAGATATGATATAATCAATCTATTTAGTGTGTAGTGGATGGTACCATTGAGAAAGAACAGAAAGGTATCTCTAGGCTCAACTTACTTTCTTCCTTTGTAGTTATTGTGATGTTTCCATGACTAACCGTTAGTTAGACCTCCTTGTTATTCTTTGATAAAGACACTTGAATCACTTACTCATGTTTCTTGGAAAAACTGTACAAGAGACCTCTAGGCTTGATAGTTATGGTATCACTTCCTTATATAGTGGTGAAGAGTTTCAAGAGAAACGGCTTTAGAATGCCTTAAAAAATGAGAATTTTTGCAAAAATATGGATAATTACAGTAAGTCAATATTCATTTGATGCTTCAGCAGAAACAAAATTCAAGTGTAACAATGTTTTTGAAGAAATATCCTTGAAACTGTGTACTCCTGGTGAAATAAATACTTACAAAAATCTCTAGAATTGCCTTATTAACAAAATTCAAAAACTATTTACATATATACAGTAGAAAATTCAGAAAACGTTTCAAGAAAAAAGGGGGAATTCCCCATCTATTAAGGCCAATGCTTTGTCATTTGACATGACCTGTAGAAAATCCTCTTTGGAAATGGGCTTATGATAAAATTTTAGTCGGTGTCCATTTACTACAAAGGAGACTTGTCCATCATCAATTGTTTTAATTTTTACAGCTCCATTGTCATATTCAGTGTCTACCGCATAAGGGCCCAACCCCCTGGTGGTGATTTTTCCTTTGAAGGTTTTGATCAAACAATAGAGCCCAATCACCAGGTTGGAATTGTTTCTTCTTGATAAACTTTTCATGCCACTTGCTACTATGGTTTTGGACTAATATTGTCCATTGGATGGCATCTTTCTTGATTTCATCCAACTCATTCAATTGTAGGGCTCATTGCTTCTGAGCCGCATCCAGGTTCAATCCTAATTGTGCGGCAATACAGAAGGTCCTTACTTGGAATTCTATTGGTAAAAGTACTTGTTTCCCGTACACTATCTCATAAGGGGTATGCCCAATGGTATTTCTCTAGGTGGCCGGGTATGCCCACAAAGCCTATGGGAGCCTATTAGCCTAATCCCAATGATGTAACTGAACATTAGTGGTCAATATGGCCTCTAGAACTTTGTTTGTGGATTCTACCTGACGATTGTCTTGCGGGTGGTATGGAGAATATTTACAGTGTTTAATCCCATATTTCTTTGTTAACTCTTTCATTAGTTTGGAAGTGAATTGAGTGCCTTGGTTAGTAACAATTTCAAAGGGGACATTGAAGTCGATAAAGATGTTTTCATAGATGAATTCGACAACAGACTTCTCTGTAGCCCTAAATAGGGCCTTTTCCTCTACCCATTTGGTGCCATAGTCCGTACAAACCAAAATATAGTTCTTCCTACAGGACATGGGTGAAATTGGTCCTACAAAGTCAAGGGCCCATTTTTCGAAGGGTTATATCATAACTTGGGCACACAAAGGCATTTCTTCGGTTGACATACGTCTTCCTATCCTTTGGAAACTATCACAACTTGTCACATATTTGGCAGCATCTTTGAAAATGCTAGGCCAATAGTAACCTGAATGTAACACCTTATATGTTGTACGTTTGTGAGAAAAATGGCCACCACATGGTCCATCATGACAACTTCATAGTATTTCAGGTACCTCATCCTCTCGGACACATCTACGAATAATGAAATCAGGGCCTGTGCGAAAATTATCATTACCAACCCAAGAGTAATTAGCACTCTGTGTAATAATTTTCCACTTTTCATGAGGTGACAAATGAGATGGTAACTTCCTAGTGGCCAAATAGTTTTCCGTATCTGCAAACCATGGAGTATTGAAAGAAAGGGAAAAAAGATGCTCATCTGGGAAACTATCATCTACAGGGATATCATCATCCTCATTTTTTATTCAGGAAAGAAAATCAGCTACTACATTATCCTTTACAAGTCGTTTGAGCACAATGATATTAAATTATTGCAATAACAAGAGCCACCTAGTCACTCGGCCATTAGTTATGGGTTTGTTCATGATGAATCTAATGGCGGAATGATCGGTATGTACAAATACTTCATAACCTGTAATGTAATGACAGAAATTTCTAATAGCATGAACAACATAGGATTGTTGGTCCTCTTTCTACCCTAATACCCCTCCTATTGCGGTGTCGGAGGCATCAGTGGATATATGAAATGGGAGATTCCAATTGGGCCCTCTAAGAATTGGTGCCACAGATAGCCTAGCTTTCAAGGTTTCAAAGGCAGTTTGACACTACTCAATCCAAATAAAATCAATATCTTTTATTAGTAATCCAAACATAGGTGCAACAATCTTTGTTAAATTTTCAATAAACCATCAGTAATATCCGGCATGTCCAAGAAATATTCTCACCTCTTTCTGAGTCTTGGGGGGTGGAAGTCTGATGATGACCTCAATCTTTGTAGGATCGACTTTTATCCCTTCGGATGGAACATGATGTCTTAGAACCACTCCTTCAATTAAAAACATTTTTCATTTTTCGTAACTTAGAGATAGGTTGATTTCCTGGCATCTGATGATGACTTTTTCTAATTTGTCTAAGGCTTCCTAGTAAGTGTTACCATAGACTGTGAATTCATCCATGTAGACCTCCACACAATCATGAATAAGATCAGCAAATATCCCTAATATTACTCGTTGAAATGTGGCAGGAGCATTACACAATCCAAATGGTAAGACCCTATAGGCATAGGTGCCCCAAGGAAAAGTAAAGGTAGTCTTGTCCTGGTCTTCTGGTGCTATAAGAATCTGATTGTACCCGATGTACCCATCTAGAAAGGAAAAATACTTCTTGCCAGACAAGGTATCTAGAACTTGGTCAATGAAAGGGAGAGGAAAGTAGTCTTTTAGAGTGGCTTTGTTGAGTTCCTGGAAATCAACACAAATTCTCCATTTCCCGGTCAGTTTCTTTGGAACCACTACAAGCAGGGACACCCACTTACTAATGGAGATGGGATAAATGAATCTGGCATTTAACAACTTTTGGATCTCCTCCTTGACTATATCTTTAAGTGTTGGGTTCATCCTTCTCTGGGTTTTCCTAACAGGTGTTACTCCCCCTGGGTATATATGTGATGGATTCATGTGTCAGGGTGTATACCCTTCATGTCAATGTATTCCCAGGAAAATGATCCCGATTGTTCTTTAAGGATATCTACAAACTATTTATGTTGGTCTGCATCTAGCCTGGAGTTTATATGTAAAACTTTCCCTGGACTAATCTCGTAGGGCATAGTATAAGACATGGAAGACTCATCTATCTTAAAGATAAAAGATGTCGAAGATAAAAATGATGGGTTTAATTTTTCTTGAAATTATTCCCCAAACATGTACTCAAATTGGGGAAAAGACTGTGGAAAATCCACACATGTGATAGCAGAAATGAACTGGTTTAACAAATTTTATGTTGTGTGCTCCTGAAGTGCCCATGCATGGTCACTTGACAATACAGGTTCTTCCTAGTCCTTGTTCTTGTATGGACATTCAAGCCACCATAGATTCTCCATAATAGGTTGAGTTGGAGGGTAAATGGTGAGCTTCTGGATAGAGAGACCATTTGAGATGGTCATTTCCCCTTCTCTACAACCAATAAATGCATTGGTTGTGGGTAGCCAAGGTATTCCCAAAATGACAGGATGACCTTTGGCAGGATCCTTTGAGTGAATGACAAGAAAATCTATGGGGTACTCCCATGAGGCTAAAGTAACCATGACATCATCTAAAATTCCTTCAGGTATAACCCTAGTCTTATCTGCTAATTCCAAAATGGTTGGGGTAGGCTTAAGAAGAGGTTGTAACTGTAATTGTTCCAAGTTAGTAGTGGTCATAACATTGATGGTTTCCCCTAGTTCTATGAGAGTGTTTCCAATGGAGACCTCATTAATGGTTATGGTCACTACGGGGTTTCCTGGGTTCCCATATTTTGCTAGTTTGGGCTGGTTTGATATGTACTCAGAAAGTCCTCCTACCAAATGTATTGTAGGAGGATCCTTTTTCTTCCTACATGGCTTCTTAATACACAATTATTTGACTACATTACTATAGATTGGAATGTCTTTAATGTCTTGAAGAAGGGGAATCTTGAAAAAAATGTTTTTCATTTCATTCAAAATGTCAAATTCTAGTTAGGTGGTAGGTTTCTCGATTACCAATCGGTCTGGATAAGGAGGGGCCTTCGTAATTTGTGAAGGTTCATTTTGGGGAAGCTTGGGTTCTTGATTCTTCAAGATAATAACATCTTCCCACCTAGTATCATACGTGGGTTGTTTTGTGGTTACTTCTTCCCTTCTTCCTAGATGACTATTGAAGGTCTCTGCCTCTCCAGAAATTTTCTCGATATTAGTTGAATTTCCTGTAATGGAACAGGGGTGATAACATATGTTGGGAAGGCCTGCATCTCAACATTGTGAAGAGGTTGAGGGGGCTTATTATTGGGATTTGACACTGGATGTGTCGGTAATAATGTTGGTCTTGGATATCTTTCATTCTGGTATTGTAGCGGTTGTTGTTGTGGAATAGGAGGTAAAGGTGGTGGAACAAAACCTGGCAGAAGTTGTGGAGTGTTTGATGGGAAGTGAGGATAAGGATGGTTGGACATAGGGATAGGTGGAGCTTGAGGGTTTCCTTGGTTATGTCCTCCTCTCCATCCTTGAAACCAAGGATGTTGGTACTGAGTAGACCAGTTTTTCCAACCTGGTGAGTTCCATTATTGTTGTTGTCGATAATAGGATGGAACTTGAGATTGTAGATCCGGGTATGTGGGTTGGTTCCTAGGTTACCATGGCCTCCTAGGTGCATAAGAAGACTCCCCAAGATATCCAATCCTATAGATCGCTAATAAAGTGGGCAATGATGGAAATTTTTCTATCACATGGTCTTATGTACAGAAGCCACAAACTGAAGTGTTATCTAATGGGCATTCCCTTGAGGAATGCTTCCTCCTGCATCTTGGGCAATATATGATCATTGCTACATTTTCCTCCTCCTGTTTCTTTTTTATCTTTAGGGTGTCCAACTGGGAACCTATTGTGCTTAAGATATTTGTTTTGAATTTTTCTAAGAGGTTCCCTATCTCTTCTCTCGTGATACCACCTGAACTAACTAGTTTTAAGCTTCTATTATAAGGGTCCTGAACATTCTTCCCTATTTTGGCTCTACTCCTTGAGTAATTTTTACACATTTCACATATTTCGAAAAATGGTTTATGGGAGATGTCACCTGATTCCATCAGGTTAAGCATCTCTATATATTCTTCTGAAATTCCCTTAAGGAAAAGAGCCCTAATTGCATCCTCTTGGAGATCATGGTATTTTGAATTTTGGGAGATGTAACCAAATATTTCCATATAATCTTCAAGGGTCTTGTCTTCTAACTGTTGGATTTTAAAGATGTCATTACGAGACTCTTTGGTCTTGCAGTATTCTTGGTACTTCTTAAGAAATATGTCTCTCATGGCTTCCCAAGACCTAATACTGGATTCTCCCAACCCCATGAACCATCTTAGTGCAGAGTCTTTGAGGGTGGCAGGAAAGAGTTTTAATTTATGGGCATCTTGTATGTAGTTGTATCTCCTACACAAGATGTCAAATTCAAATAGGAAGGTGTTTGGATCTTCACTATTTTTACCATAAAAGGTAGGCAGTGTTGAGAGAGGAATATTCTTCATGTTGACATTTGGAGTGGTGTCCAAAATCGGAAACCCAAAGGTAGTTTCAGATTGGCTTCCAGTTTCTTTTTCCTCCCCATGTCTTACATTGTTATGGTCCTCCTGATCATCCATATTGTCTTGGTTTCCAAGAAGAGAGTACCTAGGTGGTTTTATCTTTGAAGAGAACAAGGTTTCCCTTTGATGGAAAGGTTTTCCTATGTATTGGATGTCTGGGACTCTACTCGAGCCGATTGAGACTATTGGTGCCAAATTTTCTGTGTCAGTTTGAGAGATAATTACATTCAATGAACTACCAAAAAAAAGATTCACCTATTCAGGGTCTATGATGTCTTCAAAATTAGGATCTCCTGGTGGTGGTGTAAAATCAAAGGTTGTATTGTTTGGTTCTGCGGAAGGCTCGAGTGGTCTTGCCTCCTATCCCAATATGATTGATGCTTTAATTTCTTGTTCTATAGTGCTCCCTGTGTTAGTCTCTTCAGATACTATTTTATCTCTTTGAGTTGAGCTAGCTCCTGTTTTTCAGTATCGGTCTACGAATTTTATAAGTGGAACGTTCCTTCCCCCAAAAAGGTCGTAAGGAACCTTGGTTGAAAGGTATGATTTAGATTTAATGTATCTACCTTTTAGATCTCTAGGTATATTATTGAAAGAAAGAAAAAACAAAAATAAAAGGATACCATTTGGTTTCTAGGTCTATTCATGAAAGTAAACAAAAAGAAAAAGAAAAATTACCATTGGGTTTGGGGGAGCCTGCAATAGAAGATGCACAGGTTCTTACCTCTCATCTTAAAGTCCCCCTACCACCAATCTAATGCTAAGGTCTAGGAATTATCTATGTCCTAACTACTTCTTACCTTAAGACAACTCCCCGACAACGGTGCCAAAAATGATGGGTGTTGTATATACAATAAAAACACACTAAAAACCCTCAATTAAATTTTCAACCAAGGTTAAGTAAACTTAGAGTTGTAGCAAAATATTTGCCAAGGTAGAAGGGTTGGTAGTAGTATAGTCTAACTAAGAAAGTGGTTATTTAAGGGTTAATCTATTCAAACAAAGCTATCTAATGAGAAAACCCTACTAAGAAACTTGAAACTATGTAACCTAAGTACTTTTGGACCAAGGATCGATGGATAGTTCTAAGAAAGCAAGTAAAAACCCTATGTAAAGCAAACTAGTTCATAACAATAAGAAAAAAGCAACTATTAAGCATAACAATAAGCAAATAACAAAAGAAAACTACTTTAACTTGCCAACCTAAATTCAACGAGCAACTACCCTATGAAAGCAAGTAAATAAACAAACAAGCAACTATTCTATTAAAGAAATTAAACAAGACAACTAGCTAACCTATTAAAGCAAATAAACAAGTAAGCAAAACAACTAGCTAACATATTAAAGCAAGTAAAAAAACTAACTCTCTATGATAACTTTTACTGCAAGTAATCTAATAAAAACTTCTCATTGAACAACTATCTAGCCTAACAGGCAAGTGGACTATATTCTTAATTTAAACTTCAAAACTATTTCTTATTCATAAAAAGAAATCTATTTAATTGAAAGCAAGAAGAACTAACAACTAACTTTTAATCTATGATAAGAAAAATTGTTCTTTAATCTAACAAAGAAAGAGACTATCTATCCTACAACAACAATAAAACTATCTTCTAAGCTATGAAAGAAAGAAACCATATCTTCTGATCTACAAAAGCAAGAAACTATCTTTTGATCTACGAAAACAAGAAACTATCTTTTAACTATGAAAGCAAAAAAACTATCTTTGTAACCTATGAAAACTCAAATATAGTTTTGTTGGTTGTGTGAATGTCTTCGGTGTCGTATAATAAATCGATGGAACTTGACAACAAAAGATAATTCAAGCATTATAAGCTCAATAATGATCTCAATAGCAAAGTGAAAGGTATGGATTAAACAATCCAATGAGAATTTAGCCATGACAAAAACAATGTTAATTGCCCTGCATATTCATGAATTAACCATCAACAATATAACGAGATCATAATTGTACTTCTATTCTATGTAAGAAAACTTCATACTAAATTCAATCATTAGCTAAGAAATATAATTCCAATCTAATTCTAGGAAATAAATTACATAAAATGAAACTATGTTATATCTACTCTAACAATTCAAACTGCAATAAGAAACTTCTTAAGAACATAAATTAAAACATGACATTAAAAAGTAAACTACCAAATACATTAATCAACAACTAATTAAGCAAGATCTATGTAAAAATGGAATAAGCAATCTATGATTAAAAACTAAATCTAGCCCTATCCATCCATCAAATCCTTGTTAAAGAAAACTCAAAGTAAAACTTTGTTCTACTCTATTTAAAACTCTCTTTTAAATTTAATTCTAACAACATAAATAAAACACAATCTAACATCTAATTGCACACGGGGTTAGTCTAGGAATTTGCAAATTCTGTCCTAACTACAAGATCAATGCATGCTAACACAATCCTTGATACTAACCTGCAAAAGAGAGTTAAAACAATTAAACTACAACAACAAACTAATTAACAAAATGATAATGCATGTAAAGGAAATAAAGAGAACAAGTAAACTATAAAATGCATAAACAACATAAAGAACAATTACCAGACTGTTGGTGCCCCCCCAGCAAGTCGTGGTCACTTCCTCAAATCACACCACGAACTCAACAATTCGATTTCACCATAAAAACTCAAAAACATAGTTTCTATATAATCTTGCAATGAAAAATAGCAAAACAGAGTAAAATTGTATTTTTCCTATCACACTGGTTCTTCTACTTCCTTAACAATTATCTGACAACCACGGTGGTATTTATAATGTTTACAGACCAAGTGGTCGACCACGGGAGGGTCAAACCACTTCTAAATTTGACAATGTACATTAAATGATGCCCTAACTGCTAAAATAGAGCGGGCCAATAATCACCCTCTTGAACAACCAAAACTGAGTTGTTGTTAGTTCAATAGCTAGAGGGGGCAAGCACGAACAAAACCCATGTTCCTGATTCACCCACCACTGGCCGCCAATACCATAACCGCCAATTCTCCCACCGTTTTTGCGCAAGATGCGGTGTTGGCCGCAGTGCCAGATTGGGTATCGGATCAAGTCCTGGAAGGACTACTGAAAGCAGAAACGTGATGCATTTTTTCCCTATAACACCAAAAAACGTGAATTAGATCCTTGGGAGCATAAAAATGTGATGAATTATACTCAATATCAACATTAAACAAGAATCATACGTACCTAGTGTATATCATACCGTTTTAGCATAAAATTCTTCAAAAAGCTCCTTCAAAACATGAAAAAAACATATGTACATTCGGCAAAAGTGTCTAATAAATTTCATAAAATCGACCATATCTCGGGCCCAACACCAATGCTCTAGATCCTTCCTTCTCTTATTGGGATTTCACGACTCGTGATTCCGGAAAACAACTTCCTCCACACTCCCAACTTCGGAAATGTCAATATTTCAGAGCGCCCAATCGAAAACTCACACTCCTCGGGATCTAACGGATGTTATCTCTCGTGAACTTGCGAGTGTTGAAAGACACTCGACCTTATCATCTTCGCTAATCTACTAGATCCGACGGTCCATGGAAAATCGGTGTTTCTCCCTCCAAGAATTTCAACCGTCTGTTCAAGTTCTCAAAGACTCATGGCCAGATAACTTGGCATCTTTCTTCCTGAGCTTGGTTTCTGCGAGGTGACTTTGACCCTCATCCTTCCTTTGAACTTTCCAAGCCTCTATCCCTCCTAAGCTTGATTTCTACTGCAATTGCACAGATTCTAAGGGATTCTTGTGCGCACTCCTTGTGTCTCTCATGATAATATATGATTATCCAAACACTCCAACTCTGTTCCTTGCTTGCAACATAACGTCTTCAACCGCTCACTTAGCTGGAATAGTCTAAGACCTCAACCTAGCTTGTGCACACCTTGCGCGGCTCTGTTCTATACTTGCACTTTTGTTGGTATAATAACAACTCTATGTCTTCTAATCTTTTCTGAGGTAAAACTCAGAATCTTGTCAATGCACCCCTTGTGTACCTTCACTGCACTCCTTGTAAGAATTCTCAGGACGAGAATAAATTGAAACTTATAATCTCCCTCTCACAGACTTCATACATTCAACATGAAATCATACACATTAAGAATTGAAACAAATGCATAATAGAGCATATAAGCAACTTGTAAACATATCATTCAGTAGATGCAAACAATAACCATAACAACACCATGAGATTGAATCAAAGCATTCTTATATTAATTGAAGTTCTTATGTACATGGTTTTCTATAGCAACAACTATTTTCTCAAACAAATTCCACATTCTTTGTTATTCTCTGCTCTCCTATGCTCCCTTTCTCTACAACTTCTACTCTTACAATTGAGAATTATAAAATACATACGAGGGATCTTTCTTGAGTTTTCCCTCCTACAATTCTAAGCTATCTTATCGAAATTAAAGTCTACAACTGCTTTACATTTATTACATTAAATGCCTCCAACCGACAGATGAGTCTGACGCACTATCGGAGTAGTTATAACTAACTCCTCTGAGGAAAATTAGAGGAGTTGTTCCTAACCTTTCTGATCAAATACTTTTCAAGAAACTCCTCATATGCATCAGAGCAATTAATACAAACTCCTTCGATTTGCATCAGGGGAGTTAATCTCTGGACATTGAATTTTTCCTTTCAAAGCTCAATTTTCACCCTGTCCTTCCCAATTTTTTACCAAATTTCTCAAGCATGCCTACCATCATTTTGGCATCTTCAGAGGATGACTCTTTGTCCAATATTAGTCCCAATGGTTCCCTTGGTATTTCAAATTATTTAGTTGCATTGAATTGCATATTATATCCTAATATATGCACTAAGATAATATCTTGTGGTAGGTTCAAGCATGTCACCTCAAAAGAAAACAATGGGTAAGGTATCCAGAGTCAAGACCTCTGGAAGTGCCCAACAAATAGAAGGAGAGCCAAAAATCCTCGGAGCCACATATGATGACATGTCAGGATTGTTATAGAAGGACGAAGAAATGTTTAAATGGGTAGAAGTATATTATGTGTTCAATAAATATAATTTATCCACCGAAGCTGAAGATCCAGAGGAGCTTCAAGTGTTCAAGAATATTAGGAAATTCAGTATCTTCATAGTAGCATCCCACCCAATAGTGATCCCCTGTGCAGACGCCATCACATGGATTCTAAATAACACCAATGTAAGCAACATATACATTTGCAATGAAAGGAAGGAACCCATAGCTTCATTTAGACCCAGGTATTTGGCCAAGTGCTACCATATTGAGGAGGGAACCAAAAATATGGATAGAAAAATCGTCTGTGAATTTGAGTAAACACATAAGGATATATTCCCCAAGTGGTATAGGGTAGACAAACAATTTAATTACATACCTAAAAGTGGATACCCCATGAGTGCTTTGAAAATACCCTATTAGTACTTGGTAGCCATGTTGTGCAGATCATATGGAGAATCTGACGTGACATAGTTCTCCCTATCCTATATGCCTCTAATATATTACTACACAAATGCAAGGGAATTGTTCAATTGGGATGACATATTATCTAAGAAACTCATGGTATTTATCTTCGTGGTGAAGTAAGCCCAACCCAGAACGTTCCCGAGCTTCCATATGTCCTCGTACCTCTTGGAAATCAAGTGCACCGCTCACAAGTACACTTATATGGGACGGATTTGGCTACCATCTGAACTTGCAATCCATATATATTGTAAAACATTATGGGAACACAAATATCATATGGAATATCAAATGATATGTGAGCATTTTCTGGCTCCATTATATGAGTTCATATTCTTCTCCCCTCCTCCATGCATGACTGACAAAGTTATGCCAGTTATAAGAAAAATCATGGATTGGTACCTCATGGAGCATGATACTTATATAATAATATATGGCACAATGAAACTGCCCCTTTTTCTTCCACGGTTCGTGCTCAAAAAACTTGTGCTCTACATGGAGTAGGGGGGATGTTATACCGGCTAAAGAAATAATTTTTTCCTCCACTGCCATTGTATGTGGGGAATTATTTCTTTGAAAACACTAAGTAGGAACAAGTAGAAGTAAACACCCTCCTATCCTATCATTTCGGGGAAGAGAGATACATGAGACATGATCCCCAAAACACAGTTATAGACCATTTCAACAAGATCGGTCTACCTTGGGAGTATACCATGATATTTTGGAAGAGGAAGAAGTACATCAGAATGCTCGGGTGTATGTTGATGTCATATTCAATAGGCGTGGCCAGCCAATAGGAAGGATTGTAGGAAAAAAAAAGCAAGAGAAGAAGGCAAAGCAAGAAAAAGCTGAGCAATATTCCCCCATTTCCATCTCAACACACTCAGGATCTGCAAAAGAAGAAGAAGAAGCATCGGTTGATAAAAATAGGAGAGAAAAATAGAAGGTTTTAAAAAAGAAGAAAGATGCAGAAAATAAGAAGTGTAAGATTGAGGCAGAGAAGGAAAAAGATAAAGATGAAGCAGAGGCAAAATCCACAATAGAGAAAGAGGCCAAACAAAAGAAACAAGAAGAAAGGAAATAATAGCAATGGAAAAAGAGGAAAAGGAAGCCAAAGAGGTAGTTGACAAAGTTGTTGAAGAAGAAAGGAAACAAAAAGACATGGAATACAGGGAGGGGGACACACATCCCATGGAAACAGACATTCCAGAAACATCTATTGCTAGTGTAGAAACAAATCTATCAAGCCATGACTTAGGACTTGGGATATATGATCCATTTCAGGCGAGTGAAGTACTAAACCTAATGATCTTCACCTATGACAACAATACAGGTAGGATTGTGCTGGAGAAGGTGAAGAAAGTGTCGGTAACAAAAGGGGCACCAATCTCGGTTGTCACCCATTTTCCCGTGACAGGAGATGTTAGAGAATATATTGTAGCAATAGCTATGACCAGATCCACCTTCATGAATGCTAATGTAGAAAACATATGAATATTGTGCCAGCAAAACAAAGAGAAAGAGGCAAGGATCAAAGAGCTAGAACAAAATATTCAACATATCAAAATTGATAAAAGAATCCTTCAAAGCTTCAAAATTGGTGTTGTGAAAGTCAGAAATGAATTGGAAGGAGCCATCATTGACATGTACGCTCACCTGCACCTCTTCCAAAATGTAGCTGCAATAATCATTGATCGGAATAATCAGATTCTGGAAAATATGACACAATATAACATGATTCACGAGGGAATAACTGACATAGACAGATGGATAGAGGAGAAGACAGATGCACCACCTGAGTTATACTAACTGACAAATATGGAAAGACAGACGAATTTGTATGTGGTGGATCATTGTCAACAGGTAGGGCAGAAAGATGATAATTAAGTCACCAAATCTATGGCAGTATGCTCAAGGATCCATAAAGAAGCACAAGAATTAATCAAAAGTAGTCGATTGTCGAAGCTAGATGAGATCAGGAAGAACATGGTGTCAAAAGAACTGATAGAAAAAGTACATAACAACATAAATCAAATAAGGGAAGTAGTTTAATCCACCACCACCATCTCCACAGATCTCATAGGTCAACATCTATTACAACCAGTCAAGTTGCATACCACGATACATTCCCTCATGACAACACTGGCCAAAGACATGAGTAATCTAGAAGATAGTGTTTCTCTAAATAACACAACATTGGAGTAGTTGAATTATAGAAGGATTGAATATCTGTATGACCAACTGGAATTTTGGACAACATATCTCAGGAATAGAAATCCTTGAAGAAATGCACAATACCTATCTTTTTTTTGTCTTTTTCTTAACAAACCTCAATTTTGTCTTATTAGTACACTTGTTACTAGGAATAAAAAGTTGAACCATTTTTGTAACCATTTCTTCAAGTAGAATATGAAGAGTCATATAGGAGTAACTAAAATTTGTATGAGGAATAGAATCCCAATTGAGAGGGGATTTTGACTCTTCAAACATTGTTTATCTCTGAACTATTTTGGGAACACAGTGTCAACTAAAATTGAAGAGTTGTTTTAGATTTTTCATGTATTATTATTGAGACTACTAATAAGGAGAAGCTTTTAGGGCCATTTTTTTAAGAATGAATTCTTTGTGTGTGAAGCAAATCTAAGCAGTGGATTATTATAAGCAAGTATGGATGATGTTCGTATGGATTGTAAGAATTCTAGCTTATTTATGGATTAATTCTTATGCAATCTGTGATAATCTACAGTTTTAATTATTTCTTCAAATATTTTTTTGTCTTGAGATTGTTGAGTTGTTAATGTGTGCATTGTTGTAATCTGGACTAATCTGGTTATATGTATATGTACACTCTTGTTTCTGATTCCACTCTTCTATTCAAGATATATGTGTAGGATTTTATGTAGGATTCAATTCCATTTTCAACTCACCAGTTACTTTAGTTTGCTCCTAGCTATGATAGATTAAAGTAAATTAGTAATAGATTATCTTTCATTTCATACATAGTCTTCATATACATATTTTCATTGCATATCTACTCACCATCCACACTCATCGGAAAACAGTTCTGCAACTAGCCAAAACCCTAAAAATAGTAACAATGGTATCCGGGCCAAAATCTGAATGGGTATCCTAATCCAAACAGTGCATATTATAATTGGGACTGTGTATCAGGGAGCACCCTTTGTTCTTGTCGGGAGAATTTAGACATGTCAACATTATGCAACAAAAATCATCATACTTACCATTTCCCTTGTATAGAGGGGGCTTCACAATTGTTGGAAGACAGTGTTGTTTCCCAACAACATCCTTCAATTTCTTCCCAAGAGTCCTCCCCTAACCAACCTCTAGTTGATGAAGTGGTCAATACGATTAGATATTTGGTTGACCCCACTCTTCCCTCGGAGAGTGACTTGAATGTCATTGATATTTTCTTTTTCATTTCAGAGTGTTTTGGACAAGGGTACATCCAATCTATTTCAAGAGAACCCCCTCCAAGTACTGAGGTCATTTCCTTTTATTGGAATAGTCTAGCAGAACCTCATCTTCCTTCGAATATCCCTTTCCGGATAATTGTGCAAGTTGTTGATAAATAAATATATCTCACTATCATAGATGAAGGGGCCTCTGTTAGTATTTTATCCTCAACTATTTGGCAAGCTTTAGGTTCTCCTAAGTTTGTTCCAACCACTAATCATCTATTGACTTTTAATAGAATACCTAGTGAACATTTAGGGATCGTTCCTCAACTGCCCATCACCTTGGAAGGGAAAATTGTATGTATTTATGTCATAGTGTTCCAAAGCCCCTTGGATTTTAATTTTCTCCTTGGGTGGGACTATGTCTATTCTATGAAAGTTGTAGTGTCCACACTCTTTCGATTGATGCATTTTCCCCATGATGGGAGCATAGTGACCACCGATCAACTTTTGTTTGTTAGTCCTGATCATTTTATGACTGTTGACCATCCAACTTCAATAAATATTCCTTACTTTCAAATGGTTTCTCCCCTGCCACAGGTCAATTATGTGGCATTATCCCCCATGCCTTCAATTTCTAATGAGAAGGAGCCTCTCATTATATGTTCATCTTCTTTGGATTTAGTTCTGACAGTTGACATGATAACTCCCTCACTAGGGACATTGGAGCTTATTCACCCCCCTGTTGATCAGAGTGAGTCTCCGACATGTATTTCTTCCAGAGAATTATTATTCCATCTGATAAATACCTCTTGGAAGCCATGGTCAAATTTAATGAGCATAGTTCACTTTCTGTGTCAAGCTCATTAAAAAAATGAAACAAATACTCATGATAATAATTCATTATCTGTAACAAGCTCGTTAAAAAATGAAACAGACCCCCCTCCAACTAAGTCGAGTCTTCCACTAGATATTGTAACTAAAACTTCATTTCATCCACCTGTGTCAGTTGATCCTCTTTATTCCTCCCTCTCTGGTGAACCTATTCCTATTAGTATATGGGAGTCATTTTGGGTGCAGAAGAAGAGTCGACAAACAAAACTAAGCTTGGGGGACATGTCTCCATCCTATGGACATCATGTTGGAGTTAAGCCGCTAGTTTATGTCAATCATGTTGGGGGGAAAGTACCAACCTCTGGGCATCATGTTGGGAAGAAAACCCACTAATGGGTATCACCCGAGCACAGTTCATGTTTTTTTTCAAGCTCGTTAAAAAATGAAACCAACTGTAAATGTGTTGAACATTCACATAATAGATCTAGCTAATAAATGACATACACAATTTGCAAAGAAAATGTGAGAAAGAGAAGTAGGAGAGAGAGAATGGAAGAATTCTCATTAACCAAATGAATGAATGATAATTTACACATGACATACTTTGTATAACTCAAATAATTTTGTAAATGTGTTGAACCTACACAAAATTTATCTAGCCAACAAATGAAATACACAATTTGCAGAGAAAATATGAGAAAAGAGAAGCAGGAGAGAAAGAATGGAAGAATTATCATTAACCAAATGAATGAATGACAATTTACACATGATATACTCTGTATAAGTAAACTAATGTGAATTGGAGGAGAATCCAATGCAACATAGTGGCTATCTAGAGTGATATGGACACACACCAACAGTTACAGGAGTAAATTTCCACCTAGTCTAGTCTCTCAAGAAGTTATGGGAGTGAATTGCCACCTAGTCTGAGTTAAATAGTCTCTCAGTCCTGAGTTAACTGACTAAAATAGAGTGAAGTGAGGAGGAGATCAGGGAATCGTGAGTAATGTGCTAGTCTAGTGATAATCCTAAGGACAATGCGCATTAGATGGTGATGATCCCAATGTTGCATGGTGATAATCCCAATGTGGCATCTATATTCCACTCAACTGATCAAACTGAAGTGTGAACTGAAGAGAATATTCTCCTAGATTAATATTCTCCCTAAATTATAGGAGACTAAAAAATGACTGATAAACATAGGGAAAACCTTAGGAAAAAATAAATCATAGATGTGTGTGAAGTATCTCCAACACCCCCCCTAAACATTACTATGGTGAAAATAAAGAATGGGTCTTAGAAACGAGGCCATGTTAGGTACCCAAATATAAAAGATACACCAAAATAAATGAGGAAAGAGGGAAAAAGTAATGGGAAAAAAACCCCCTCAAAGTAAAATGTATGTAAAAATAAGAACTAACAGTTGCTAGGCAACTGTGTCCTTCACTCCAATACAATTGGGAAGAGAATGGAACTTCTACTCAGTGATGGTCTTGGTAAATATGTTTGTAGTCTATTTTTCCAAAGGATAGAACTATAGGTCGATGATCCCCTTGTGTACTAAGTCCTAGATGTAGTGCATGTGGATATCGATGTGATTCATTCACTGCCTCTGAATTGGATCTCTGCAGAAATTCAGAGTTCTTTGGTTGTCACACTAGATGACGATCAACCGATGAAACTGATTTCCCAACTCAGTGAAAAAATGTTGTAGCCACATAGCCTAAATAGTTATGTTAACTGCCCCTTTTTACTCTGCCTCGGTGGAATATAGAGAAATAGAAACCTGCTTCTTGCTTGACCAATAGATAGGCCCAGATCCAAGACTAAGTGAGTAACCAGATGTGGACTTGCGATCAATGTTATCGCCAAATCAGTCAAAATCAGTGAACCCGATGAGGTCCAATGTATAGATTCTTGCATAGTGAATCCAAAAGGTGATGATGCCCTGTACGTATCGAAGGATACACTTTGCATCCTTCCAATGTAGCTCATGCGGCTCCTACATGAACCTGGAGACTGCTCCAACTGCAT
This sequence comes from Picea engelmannii, assembly GCA_009831015.1. NCBI lineage: Eukaryota > Viridiplantae > Streptophyta > Pinopsida > Pinales > Pinaceae > Picea > Picea engelmannii. The sequence goes on from ML781841.1 coordinate 91,667, forward strand.
AGGAGAGATCGAATATGGAGTGTGTGATATACACCAATCTCCCCACTAATTTTCTATACATTGTGTTGTAAACCAGTGGAGTGTCCCCGCCATCCTCAAGTCTGAATCCTGATAGGAAAGGATTCGGGGCATAATTGTAGTATGTCATGTGATATCTCTCAAGGAGATATTGTGTATACTTGGCCTGAGACAGTTTGATTCCCGATGCATCCTAACTGATCTAGAGTCCAAGGAAGAAATGTAGTGGACCCATGTTCGTCATCAAGAACCTGTCATGTAGAATCCTCTTGACTTCAACAATCGTTGAATTCAAGCAACCGGTGATCAGCAAATCATCAACATACATAACTAGGAGTAGAATTGAATCATTTGTCCTAAGAATGTAAAAATTCAGGTCTGACTTACAATGTATAAAGTTTTGTAACAATAGGTAGGAGTCCATATTGGCATATGATTCCCTCAGGGACTGCTTCAAGCCATAAAAAGACTTCTTTAGCCGAAAGACCAAAGATGAATCCTACATAAATCCTTGGGGATGATCAATATAGATATCCTCAGAGAGATATTCATGAAGAAATGAATTCTTCACATACATCTGATGGACTTCCCATCCTATATAGATATCCTCAGAGAGATAATCATGAAGAAATGCATTCTTCACATACATCTGATGGACTTCCCATCCTTTGGCTGCCACAATGGCAAGTGCCAAACTCATGGAATCCATCTTCGCTACTGGAGCGAAGGTCTCATCATAGTCAATACCATGCACCTGCTGAAAGCCTTTGGAAACTATCATGGCTTTGTATTTTCTAACATGTCCATCTGTTGTGCTCTCGGTTCGATAGACCCATCTGCACCTGACAAGTTTCCTTCCTGAAGGAAGGGGAACCAGATCCCAAGTCTGGTTCTCAAGGAGGGATTTGTACTCCTCCTTCATGGAAGATTCCCAAAATGGATTTCTATCAGCCTCGCCATAGGATTGTGGATTTGGAGATTGAACCAAGAAAATATGCATGGGTGTAATTGGTTCAGTGGAAGTGAGTGCAAGAGGAGGCTCCTCTAAATCAAATCCAGTCCTCCTAGTATTAGCTAGATCCCCAACAAGATCACTTGCATCCTGAAGAGTATTCTTGGCCCACTTGGGCCTTTGCTCTGGCTCCACATCTTCATATGCATGTATTGATTCTGCATTTGACTGTATTGACTCTATGTCTAGATCATCTAAATCCTTTGAATAAAAACTCTCATCTGAAGAAGATTCGGCATGTGCATGCTCATCATCTATGACAGGTGGAAGAACAAAAGTGTATGCATGCGACTTCTAAGGTACATGCGAGACACTTTCCTCAAATTGGACACTTCGCTCAATGATAAGTTGATACAAGGAAAGATCAATGAGTATGTATCCCTTCACATCCTTAGGGTATCCAACAATGATACACTATGTGCTCTGTGGATCAAGTGCCTTCCTCTTCTCAGAGGGAATCCTGGCCCATGCATGTGAACTGAAAATATGGAAGTGGGTCACTTCTGGTTTGAGGCCGCTCCAAGCCTCATAGGGGGTCTTATCCTTGACATATCTATGGGGAGATATGTTTTGCATGTAGGTTTCACAATTAAGTGCTTCAACCCATAATCTATGTGGAATTGACTTTGCATGTATAAGCATGCAAGATGTCATCTCTTTTAGAGATCTATTTTTCAGCTCAACAACTCTGTTTTGCTACGAAGTATAAGAAACCATGTGCTGCAACTGAATCCCAAACTCATGAAAAATATTTTGTATATCATGGTTGACATAATTTACCCCATTATCTATTCAGAGGACTTTCATGTTCTTTCCTGACCGTGTTTCAACAAGGGCTTTAAAATCTTTGAGGTGTTGAAAGACCTATGATTTTTTCCCAAGAAAGAAAATCCATGTGAAGCGTGAGAAATCATCAACAAAAGTGAGAACGTAACTTGATTTATGGATTTATGGATGTGAAAAAGGTCCCATGAGGTCACTAAGGATCGGATCTAAAGGAAAGGAAGCCTTATGAGAATTTACTTTGTCGAATTTCTCTTGAGGGTGTTTTCCAAGAACACATCCCTCACAAATTCCTTTGGAGAAGTGGATGTCAGGTAGACCATAAACCATTCCTTGCTTGCTAAGTTGTTGCATATATCTGAAATTTAAATGCACGAACCTTTCATTCCATATCCTCGTGCGTTCATCAGCATGGGTAAGCAGTAATGCAAAATTTGGTTCAATAAATTCAGAAAATGTGTAGAGTCTAGATTGATGATTTACCTTACTGGTAGTAACCCTAGAATTGGTTTGCATGTCATAGATATCCACTACATCAGGTGTGAATATTACTCTCTTTCTGGTTCTGTATTTTTTCATCTGATACACAAAGAGAAGATTGATGGAAATTTTGGGAATGTGTAGCACATTCTCGAAGCTTCCATTTGTGAGTTCAATTCTTCCTTTGCTGGTGACCTCGAATGGAGAGTTGTCCCCCGTCATAATAGGAGGACCTTTTCATGCATCCAATGAAGAATATACTTCTTTTGTGGCTTCCATGTAGTTTTATGCACCTGAATCTACGATCCAAGCATCGAGAGAGGAGTTGATTGCAATCAAAGCATGGCTAGAATTGTGTTTCTTGAGATTTTGATCTTTTGGCTTCTTCTTCCTGGAACCCTCGGGGATGCGATATCCAAGGTTGTTTTGTTGAAGTATTTGGGCCATTTGAACTATCTATTTCTGCATACATGCAGATTCTGGATAGAATCATTTATGGCAGTAAGTGCATATCTTTCCTTTTCTTCCCTTTCCACCTTTGGATCCAAAGGCATCATTGAAGGGTTTTGAGTACCCTTCCTTATTTGGATTTGAATGTGATTTCCTTTTGTCTTTGTCTTTAGATTTTTGATATTGATGACCACTACCATATTTCACAGTAAGTGCATGCACCTTTGGGCCTTTTATTTTTCCCATACTGATGAGCTTGTTCTTCTCTTGTGTCAGAGACTCGATAAAGGCCTCAAGAGAGGGCATTGTCCTAGTGGCTCCAGAGGAGAGCCTAAATGAACAAAATTTAGATACAAACACTGAGTATTCCAGACCAAGTTTGGAGAGAACGGTAAGAACAATTTGTTTCTCCTCCTTAGATTTATCAACCCGCAAGCCTTGAGTTGCGACAACAAATCCTTATAGTTGGTAAAGAAATATTGAAGATTGTTGAAGGTTTTCGGATCCAAAGTGAGAAAAATCCACCTAGAGAATGTGTCCCCTCATCTCGTCCTATTTTCCAAAAATCCCTTCCATGGTGGTCCATGATTCATTGGTGTTTTTATAAGAGGATATGTGAAAGAGGAGTTTAGGAGAAATGAGACTGCAAATAGTTCCAAACGCTTCACATTTGATTTAGATACTTGGATTTTTCTATGGCTGATGTGGGTTTTGTATCTATGTTCATGGTTAACTTGTATAATCCTCTACCTTGAATATGAATTATCATCTTATCCTTCCATGCAAAGAAATTGTACAGTGTAAGAATGAATTCTTTTGGAAATTCCATTTTTCCGTTGTCTTCAATCTTCGATACCTGCAAAAATAATTTGGTGTGTCTTTGCCCTAGTAGTTTGTTGGCTCTGATACCATGTAAATGTGTTGAACCTACACATAATATATCTAAATATAAAATGACATACACAATTTGAAGATAAAATATGAGAAAAAAGAAGCAAGGGAGAAAGAATGGAAGAATTTTCATTAACCAAATGAATGAATGATAATTTACACATGATATACTTTGTATAACTCAACTAATGCACAATGGAGGAGAAGAAAATGTGCCATAGTGATGGTCTAGAGTGATCTAGACACACACCAATAGTTACGGGAGTAAAATTCCACCTTGTCTAGTCTCTCAAGCAGTTACGAGAGTCAACTTCCACCTAGTCTAGTCTCTTAGGCAGTTACGGGATTCAACTGCCACCTAGTATGAGTTAAATAGTCTCTCAGTCTTCAGTTAACTGACTGAAACAAAGTGAAGTGAGGAGGACATTAGGGAATCATGAGTAATGTGATAGTTTGGTGATAATCCCAAGGACAATGCACATTAGCTGGTGATGATCCCAATGTTGCATGGTGATAATCCCAATGTGGCATCTAGACTCCACTCAACTGATCAAACTAAACTGCGAAGTGAAGAGAATATTATCCTAGAAGAATATTCTCCCTAAAAGATAGGAGACTGGATAATGACTAATAAACATAGGGAAAACCTTAGGAAAAATAAATCCTAGGTGTGTGTGTGAAGTATCTCCAACACCAACCCTAAGCATAGTTTATTTTCTAGTTTCAAAATCGCGTAAAAATGAAATCAGCCCCAAGAAAAGTTTATTTTGATGGTTTCAAGCTCACGTAAAAATGAAACTAACCCCGAAATTTTTTCTTTTGATGGTCTCAAGATCGCATAAAAATGAAACCAACCCCAAGCAAAGTTTCATTTTCAGTTTCAAGCTCATGTAAAAATGAAATCAACCCAGAGCACAGTTTTATCCTTTGTTTCAAGCTAGTGTAAAAATGAAACCAACCACGAGCACAATTTTATCCTCTGTTTCAAGATCATTTAAAAATGAAACCAATCCAGAGCATAGTTTCATTCTCTGTTTCAAGATGGTGTTAAAATGAAGCATACACTTCGAGCACAGTTTCATTCTCTATTTCAACCTAGTTAAAAAATGAACTCTTTGGAGTCTTCTTTAAGCTCTTTTCATAATCTCTAAACATGAAAAGATTATCGAGAAAGATTATTTCCTTTCACACTCATTAAAAGGATTTCAAAGGACGTCTATTTGGTGTAAGTTTAACCCTTTTTTGGATTGGATGGACAAATTACGAAAAATGAATACTCTAGCCAACTTCAACTAGAAGAGTTCTCCCTTGTATTGTTTTACACTTTTTCGGTCTTGGGGGACTAAATTTATGAAAAATAACACCCTTGGAGTCTTCTTTAATATCTTTTCAGACTCTCTAAACATGAAAATACCAAGAGTCTATCTTCTCTGGGCTCGTAAAATTATACAGTGAAGGACCCATATGGGACCGAACCCCTCCTTATTTAGGTTCGTTAAACATGTGATGAGGGACTCATCGAAGATGAGCTATACCGAGATTTGTTACCCTCTTCAATCTCATTAAAATACAAAGAGGTACTCATCGTTCATGGTTGGGGGGGGTGGGGGATTTGAGAGAAGTGGGTCAAGTTTTGGAAAGCATTATGGTAGTTGTTTGTTGTCTCCCATGAACATGGAACCTATTTGCATCTTGTCTTATAGTTGGGTAATTTTCTTTTCTCTAACTCATACCAATCCTATGAGTCATTATAATCCTTTGGCTCACCCGAAGAGTTCCCTAGTTATAGTCTCACTATGCTTTGGTCTATCTCTCAGTCAATTTAATGTTTCAAAGTCACTTGTTGTGCCTCACAATGTTCAAGGGAAGTTTCAGCCCAAATCAACCACTCTACAGTATTACCAACCTTCATCCTCGTATCAGTTTCTACTCATTTGATCCATCATATTTCTTTCCTGTGTTAGTTTCCTGTTGATGATGGGATACATCATGTCCCTCCTTTGACGAGTCTATTCCTATCGACTTCAACACATTGTCCAGGAATTAGACTTAGAAACCAATTAGTACCTTGGAACTTGCATGCCTCAATGTAAGGTCCCCTCACCTTCGCATGTAGTTTTACATCATTGGCCTCTGATCAAAGGATTCCATGAATGTTCAACTTCAACCTATTTGTTCACATTTGTTGGAATTTACTAGGGTATCTTGGGAGTCATTTTCATCATTGGTGATTTCTCTCGCACTTGTTAACGATATGAATCAATGATTAGTAATCAAGTGGTTTCTATCATGTTTGAAATAAAGAAATCTATTCACATGGATAGAATCATACCATTTCGGGGTCCAGATGAAGGAACCCCTTGGGCACTCACCTCTATTACGTTCCTTCCCCAGGTTGCGATGGAGATTATTTGAGTACTTAGTAGATTATGGTATGGTATCATGATGGCAATCTCACTGATATGTATGTTGTCACATAGATCCACTTTGAATTGGTCAGTGACTATGTTTTTGTCACATTGTTGCTCCACTTTGTATTATTTTGTGGCTACAACCTGATCGAGTCATGGAGGCATTGATCCACATTGTATTTTTCATGGTCATATCCTTTGTCAACACTTTCATGGATCTATGGTGTATTGATCGACGACCATTCTTTGAGCCATTTTATTTCGAGCATGGGTATGCCTACCTCCGGGATGATATGTATATATTGTTTGATGTTTGATTGCATCTTCCTCTAGGCTCTCCTATTCCAACACCCTTTGCACACATATTTTTAAAGTGTTTCAACCATTGTCTTTTCTTCTGACCTCACACTTTAGGGGGCATCTGTTACACACCTATTTTTCACACTTAAGTGAGGGAGTTTTTTCATGATCCCTAGATATGTTGGGGGATAAATTTATCATATGAAGGTCAAAATAATATGTCCACATGTATTATTCATTTTTATTGAAAAAAGGAAATTAATTTAGTGTGAGAATCCACCTCACATCTAGTTTCCTAATCTCAAGGAGAAGTTGAGAGTCTCATGGATGGTTGAGATATTTTCTCAAACCAATATGCTAATTTGATGGATCTTAAGATACATTTTCTCCCTAAAATTCTTGAGAGATATTTTTCCCTAAAAATCTTGGAGATCCCAATTTAGTGGATCTAGTGAGTGATCTTCTCCTTGGATTGTTGAGTTAGTTCTCAAATGGAAAATTATTGAAATTCCTTATGTGAGAGTTTAGAGAGGGGGAACTTAGGAATATCATGCCTCTGATATTGTGACATTCAAGAGGGGTTGGATAGGAGATCTTGGAGAAACTGTTGTAATGTCAAACTTGAGTTTGTAAGTGCTTCCATTTTGTTGGATTTTTGTTAATACATAACTTGGCCTATTTCTCTCATGTTTATGATTTGAGTGTATGTATGTCTATTTTTGTTAAATTCATCATACATAGATATATTTCACTTAATAATATAGTGTGGAAGAAGGAGGTTTCTCTTTTTTCTTTGCAGGTCATTTCCTATGCCTAGGAGCTTGGAAATCAAGGTCAAAGGTTGGAGCAGTGAGGAAAATTGCGTAAAAAGGTAAGTCATCCAGTTATTCCTTCTCATTTTAATTGTCAAAATAGGTCTAAGAGGAAACTAGTTCACCATTTCTTTTCTTTTGTCTTGGATCAAGAAGGGTCTTGATCTAAGGGGGGTTTCACTTGTTCGTAGGGAGGAATTTACCATAACATTAAGGAGGCCAATAAATATAATGATAAGTCTGGACCCATGGTATTTAAAGTCACGAAAACCAATCATAGATGAAGGTCCACTTCCAATGGCCTTAAGCTTTTTGTAATCCTTATTTCAACCATAGTTTAATTTATCAATTTTGTTATAAGCATTATTTGCTTTGCATGCTTTAATGAAAAATCATTGTATTTTTTTTATCTAATTATTAAATAGATTGTTTTATTCTGGTCTAAATTTATAAATTTACCATATATTTGTAAACTTTGTGATTTTTTTATAGAGATGTTATCTTATAAGGCTCTAACCTATTATATAAATTTACCATATGTTATAATATCTTTGTGTAGACTTTGTGATTTTTGATAGAGAGGTTAGCTTATAGGGCCCTAACCTACTCTTAATAGTTAAATAAATCATTTTATAAATAATAATACTTATTTTATAACTAATAATATTTATTTTATAAATAACAACGTTTATGGAGTGGGGAGGTTGTGTTTGAAGTACTAAGTAAATATATATTTAAGGAGGTTGATGGATATGTAACATGATGATGATTTTATAGATGTTGATGGATATTGCCGTAGTGAATATCAAATATAGGTGTTGCTTGCAAGAAAAGTTGGGATATCGAGTTTTATATTAAGGGAAAACTCAAAATTGTGTTGCACATTTAATATATCGAGGGGGTTGTCAAAAAATTACGATAGTATTAAATTTGTTTTTTATGAGATATTGTTATGTATTTTAAGAATGTTTGTGACAAATAGTTTTTTTGTAATGTTGGTTAATAAGATGGAAAGTTGCTTGTAAGGTATTTGGAAAGTTCTTGTACTGTAAGTGGCATAGAGGCATCTCATGTGAATAAAAGAGGTAAATGCATTATATCAAAAGATATTCAATGAGAATTGAGGCTTTTTTTTACTATATTTATTTTTGTACATGTTGCAAGGAGAACTAGTTTTATTGTAAATGAATTTCCCCTAGTTATTTCTCTTGCAATCGTGTTCATTATTTAGTTGAATATTTTTCTTTTTCTTTTGATATTTTGTTTTATATGGTTATTGTATAGTGTAATATAGTTTTCATATCTATTTTTTTATTTTTTTTACAACATGGTCTAGCTAAATATTGTTTATTTCTATATTTTTCTCACAATCTTTATCTTTCTCATTCTCTAGCACAAGTTCTACTCAAAGCACATAAAAAAGAATACACACACGTATATAATGGAATCCTAAAGGGTGAACCAAGTCATAACCTTTTCAATTAGTGTTCATAAGATAAATTCATTCATTCTCCTTGTTTCACCTACAATACCCTTAGAAGGCTCTAGAACCTTAGACTATCATTTAATACTTTATCCTCATGCATTCCCACCTTATAACTTTTATTACATTCATATATATACGATTATAGGTAGTTACATTTTGTTTTACATAGTTACAACTATTTAAAAAAGCATGTCGTAGAGTTCAATGCAACAGATTCTACTGTGGTGGAAAGTGAAGCATGTTGAATGTGATGACCTACTAGATGATTTGGTGTTCTAGGGAAGCTAGTGCATGTTAGGGTCATACCCTAACCTCCCTACTTTAGGATATCTAGGAGTTAGTAAATTGTTGTGTGTGACCATCCTCTTTGAATAATTCCCATTAGATAGTAGTGGATAGTTGTTTAATGTAAAATGATCCACTTTATGAGGCCCACTAGGTAGTTCATACCCATTAATGATGTGACAAAAAGTAGTTAGGGTTTTTCTATTGAGAACTTATTTAAATAGATATGATGCTATGGAATGTTTTGTCATGTGTTTTTATATTTGGATATTTTCTCAGTGAAAGGTCACCCCGCCTTAAGAGGCAAGTGAACATTGCTTTATTTCTTATGATTATCACAATACAAGGGTATATTTTTCATATCTCATCTTATTGTCTATAATATCTGTTTTTTTTCAATTATATTATCTATATACCTGGTTGTGTTTCAATTTTAATGGTTAAGGAACACTGCAAGTGGTATCAAAGCTCTTTCTTTAGCCAACATGCCTCTAAATTTAATTTAATTTTTTATTTTTTATTTTTTTATAGACTAGAGACATGTTCTGACGTCTTTAAATAACAAAGAGATCCATCATTGAGTGGGTAAGACTATGATCCGAGAAGGATACATGCATAAAATACAAGTTGTGTCACCTACTTGGACACCCTTGTAGCCTATGTTGGTACCCCTTGGAGTAGTACCACATCAGACAACACTTGTATATAGAATTATCTTCAATGTACCCTCAAGTTTATTAGAATCCCTTTAGTTGGACTTGAAACTAGTCTTACATAAACCTATGGCCATCTTGTTTCTATAGTAAATTGAGAACAACACTCAGGGAGAACACTCTCATGTACTAGGGTATTGGGTAGTATGACTAAGGGTATGGTCTATCCTTCTTAGTTGGTATCATGAAATATTTGACCAAATACTATTGTTGAAAACCCTTTCATGTATCATAGATATGAAGTACTTGACACTCCTCTATCATTAGGACCCTAAAAACCCTAACCTCTATAGTTTGCCACCAAAATTCCTATATGTTTACATCCATAAGGAATTTGTAAAAATTGTTAGCGTAGTAATATTCAACAAGGATAATTACTCCTAATAGTGTGTGTGTGTGTGTGTGTGTGTGTGTGTGTGTGTGTCACACACACACACACACACACACACACACACACACACACACACACACACACACTATTAGGAGTAATTATCCTTGTTGAATATTACTACGCTAACAATTTTTCAAAATTCCTTATGGATGTAAACACACACACACACACACACACACACACACACACACATGTAACCCTTTTTGTGTGTACCTAACAGTATAGTGATTTGAGATATAGTTGAGAAGACTCCTTACAAGAAACTGATTACATTGAGATAAGTGAGGAGTGTTATCTCTCCAAGAGTCACCCTAGATTGTAATTAGGTGAGCTTGGTAACATACAGGTCTGATTTTAATGAGTAGAATTCTCAATGATGGATCAATCTATGGATTGTTAACACTTGCATTCATGGGACAATTAGGAATGTATTCTAGTTGAATTGGCTTCACATGAACTCAATCAGATACTAAATAGGTTTAAATGAATATGGAGAAGTGCTACAAACTACAAAATCATACATACATTAGGTACACATGAAGATAAAGCTATAACAATGAAAAGGTACATTTGCAGACTTATATCATTAATGCAAGGAAAGATAGGCTTCTCTCAATCATTAAATGAAACAAGAACCATGTGAATCAGTCACCAATGGCACAAATACATAGAAATTAGATATGAATAAGGGAAATTTGATTTCATTCAATGAAGAATCAAGAATCCAGAAATACAGTCCTTCAAACCTCAAGCTATACAAGTCTTCTCAAGTCTTCTAGATTGAACCACCTTCTCTATCTCATTATAACCTTTCTCTAATATTGTAACATGAAATATATAGCAGTATAGGTCCTTTAAATCTCACCATTTTGAACTCCAACCCCTTTCCCAAAATACAAACAGTTACAAACATAAAATGACATGTTTTAACTGATTTCTTGCTTTTCAGGAGGCGAAATTATGAAAAATAGGCTTCAAAACGCCATCTGTAATTCTCAAACCGTAATATCTGTGTAAAATATGAGAACTTTTTTTGTATATAATCTCATTATAAAGAAAATCCACTCTCGGTTTCTTGAAATTCATTTCCAGCTTGCCGGAATACGTGTCACAAAAACATGTCTCAAACAGGAAATCATGAAAACTAAAAAATAGGGCTCAAAGATTCCTTCGAATCTCCCAATCCATGATACCTATGTGAAAAAATGAAAAAGTTTAATGTTATTGGGTCCGTTATTGAAAATAACCTCTTTTTAATTTTGAAAATTCATCCTGGTTCACTCGGAATTGTCTTGGATGTCAACTGGTCAAAATTACCAGTTCTTAGTGCTGATGCTGTGAAATTTCCTATAGCATCCTATTTTATTTTTTTAATCTTCAATACCTCAAAACTTATGTCAGGAGTCCAGAAATGTTGCAACACTCCATTATCTTGATACATAATCATTTAAGGCTGAATTTGAAAGGATGCAAAAGATGAAAGTTTCAACAGTCCTAGAATAGAGTGTTTGTAGCACATTTTGCAGCGCCAATATGAAAACCAACCAAAACCCATTTATCAACCCTCAAACATGATGAAAAATCTCATGGAGTACTAGGTGGATCTAGGCGTGATACTGAAATATTTGAATTAGCATAGGGGTGTCTGCAAGTTGTCCAACCTCCAACTCACTTTCGCCAGCCAGTTTGTAGCAATTTCCGCAGTGCCTGTCTGAAAACACCAGTTTCTGCAGCGCCAAGCTAAGAGGAAATTGAAATCTTGTAAAAACAGTTAGAATACCTTTAAATGATGAAATCCAATATTATTTCCTTAAAAACATGAGTGTTGAAAACAAGGAGATCGACTGACAAAGCATCATAAGTGCAATTATGGCAATGAGAGAAAAGTGTACATGAGATGCATTGTGAAATGTCTTGATGAGGTGGAAGCATACAAAAAGAACATGATTTGACCTTCTAACGGGTAGAGGGACAAAGTGGAGGGGTTTTTAGTACATCGTGGAAGGGGTGACATGTCAGGGTGATGGTGGTGGCATAAGGATGATGGCTTGTCTAATCTTGTCATGAATATGGAGATATAAACCAAAGGTTTGGGCCAACATAAACCTTAAATTTATTTGTGCTAAGACCTAAGAAGACTATAAGGAAGAGGAAAAAAGTAAAAATTAAACAACACTAAGGATAAAAATAAAAAACCTAAGGCTAAATTGACCCGAACAATTCCATGTGATAACATTGGCTCCACAGGGGATGGCATACTCCCTGTGATATGCCAAGAACAAGGAGCTTAAATGTCTTATCCTAGGGCTATGGGGTCATCTGTGCAACCAAACTCTGGAACAATGCCAAAATCTACCACTTATTTAAGCAAACTGACTGATAAACCTGCTGCAAACTGAAGGAAAGCAAATGCTCGAGAAGCAAGCTTATTCCCTATACTACCCTACCTCTAACCAGATCTCCAATTTGATCAGGTAAAGGAAGACTTTCACAACAACCATTCAAGTAATTTTAAGACTGAAATGATATTGTCTATGCTATTGATTAATAAATAATAACAACAATATATAATATTTCAGAAATCGATACTCACCCACGAATGTTGGTGAAATAATGAAATCTAAAACCTTTAGAGAATATAAAATGTATGACTCCAACAAGGATGCTACTGGATCTTCAAAACCATATTCACAAAACTGTTGATTGAGAAAAGATGATTTCCATTGCATAAATTGCCCTTTTCTAAGAAAGAGATGACCTCCTTGTGCTTTCACGAGCAGTTCTTGATCATCAAGAATGTAAATTTCCTATTCATAAACATGATCATATGATAATTTCATAGCATGAATTAAAGCATTCTAACTATGATAAACTAAAAACATATATTTATATATGCAATCATCCACTACTGCATGCTCAAACTGATTTTGAAAACGAACATAAGCATGATGTAGATCCCAATCCATGGAAAAATATGAAAAAATTGAATAAACTATCAAATGTTGTCCCAAATATGATTCATACTTACATTCTTGTTGTTGTTCATGTGCATGCATATTTTCAAAGTATGTCTGATCTCAAATCCGCTTGCAAGCCCAGATGTTCTCCTCGACTTCCTCTGTATCTTCAAACAACCGTCTTAAATATGAATATTTTCTTTATCTTAGGAGAAGGACAAGCTATGAATGTTGATCCATCAAATAGTGCACCATGGCAATGGCCTCAGAGGGCCGGATCTCCAATGGCATGCTATGATAATTTGTAAAACCTTTTGTTGAAGATTGTCGAAGATTCTTCCTCCCCTCTCCTCAAAGCATTAAAATCAGCGAGGTACTAATCAAGGGACTTATTCTCACCCCAATACTTTAAAAATTCACAATAAAAATCATTCCATGAGCTAATTGAACCAACTTCCAAATCTCTAAGCCAAAGATTTTGAAAATAATATGATAACATCTTCATACATAATTTCCAAATTATCAACAAATTTCTCAAAGGCTCCCAAATGTTTCTCAGTTGTAACATGATCCTCTCCAGTAAACTGGGGAATATTCTCAACAAAGTTGGGAGGGTAAGGATGAAGGTGAGATGGCATCCTGGGAGGTTTAAACATCTTCTGTCTGACTCTAGACTGAAATTCTATGGGCTGAAAATGAGGTTTAACAAATTGATTACAAAGCTCAACAATGATGGTAATATGTGATGAAATATGAGAAGGAGATAAATTAGTTTCATCATCCTCATGGTTACATGGATGATAAGATTCATGAAGGACTTGAATACATGCATCATCCTTCTAAAAAGGCTGAGGTGAGAAGACATGATCAACATCTACAACACAGGCAGAATGAATACCATCCTCTTCCAAGGAGGGATATATAAAAGAATGTTGATGGTCATCAGAGTAAACAAAACAAAGGATAATCCTATTTATATGTAAAGATAAAGACATGAAAGAGTTGATAAAAAAGAACAAGAGTTCATAGAGAAATCTCATGAACTGTTATCTGGTTTTTCCCTTCCATATGGTCATCTTTCGGTCAACAGAATCCTTCAAAACGCCATTTGTAATTCTCAAACAGTAATAGTTGTGTAAAATATGAGATTTTTTTTTGTATATAAGCTCGTTCTAAATCAAAACCTCTCTCAGTTTCTTGAAATTCATTTCCATCTTTTCAGAATATGTGTTGCAAAAACATGTCTCAAACAGGAAATCATGAAAATTGGAAAATAGGGCTCAAATATTCCTTCAAATTTCCCAATCCATGACACCTGTGTGAAAAAAGAAAAAGGTTAATGTTCTTGGGTCCATTCTTGACAATGATCTCTTTTGAATTTTGAAAATTCATCCCGGTTCACCCAGAAATTGTCCAGGATGTCAACTGGTCAAAATTACTAGTTCGCAGCACCGACGCTACGAAATTTCCTGTAGCAGCCTATAGCTTCAATACCTAAAAACTTATGTCAGGAGTCCATACATGTTGCAACACTCCATTATCTTGATATATAATCCCTTAAGTATGAATTTGAAAGGATCCAAAAGATGAAAGTTTGAGCATTCCTAGAATAGAGTGTTTGCAACACATTTCACAATGCCAATATGAAAACCAACCAAAACCCATTTCTCAAACCTCAAACATGATGAACACTCTCATGGAGTAACAGGTGGATCTAGGCTTGATGATGACATCTTTGAATTAGAACAGGGGTGTCTGCAAGTTTTCCAACCTTCAACTCACTCTCGCCAGCCAGTTCGTAGCAATTTTTGCAGCGCTTGTCTGAAAACACCAGTTTCTGCAATGTCGAGATAAGAGGAAATTCAAATCTTGGAAAAACAGTTAGAAGATATTTAAATGATGAAATCGCATATTATTTCCTTAAAAACATGAGTGATGAAAACAAGGAGATTGGGTGACAAAGCATCATAAGTGCAATTATGGAAATGAGAGCAAAGTGTACTTGAGATGTGCTGCGAAATGTCCTGATGAGGTGGCAACGTACAAAAAGAACCTGATTTGACCTTCTAACGGGTAGAGGGACAAAGTGGAGGGGTTTTTAGTACATCATGGAAGTGGTGACATGTTAGGGTGATGGTGGTGGCATAAGGACAATGGCTTGTCTGATCTTGTCATGAAGATGGAGATATAAACCAAAGGTTTGGGCCAACATCAACCTTAACTTTATTTTTTCTAATACCTAAGAAGACTATAAGGAAGAGGACAAAAGTAAAAATTAAACAAAACTAAGGATAAAAATAAAAAACCTAAGGCTAAATTGACCCGAACAATTCCATGTGATAACAAGGAGTAACACCTCAACAAAACCTTAGGTGGTCCCATGGTATAGACTCACAACATGGAGAACATGGAGAACCAAAACCAAGGCCCACATTCTAAAAATCAACCACTTAAATATAGGGTTTCTAGCATTGAGTATTCACTCAATGATACACCCACAACACCAAATGGATAAGGGAAGGTGTTTTAGGTGTTAGGTACTTACTTGGGTATCCATATACTTGATCTAAACATCAATCCAAACAAGGAGGAATCCCCGACAAATGAATTGTAGGCCACTCACACAATCATTTTGAATAACCCCTACCCACACTTTCAAGGTCACAATTTGTGGCACCTATTTCCAAGGTCGACCTGAACAAATTTGATGTTCTTAATCCTTCAAGGTGGGTTACCCAAAAGGAACATTATTTATCTCTCTATGGAAACATTGATGATCTATAGAAACTAAAATTTGGGGCCTTGTATTTGTATTTATAATGTTGGAAGTGGTGGTAATGGTATAAGAAATATTATGGAGACCACATTCCTTGGACCCAATTTGTGTAGGCACTTTATGGTCATTTTGAACATGACACTCATTATTTGGGATGACTGGAAAAATTATTCCAAATAGGAATAGTTATTGAGTATATTATTTCCTTTAAGTAATTGGAAATATGCAATTTGATTCATTTTTTAAAGAATGTTTCATTAGTGGTATTGAGGAGGAAATTAGAGCACGTGCCATAATGAAACACCCAAAAACATGGTTGGAATCTTGTGAATGAGCTAAATAAATTGATATGGTGATCAATGGCCAAACCAAGAAACCTTTATTCACTACTCACAATATCCCCCCTATGGAGACTACCCCCATATTGTCCAACTTGAAACCAATGATAATCCACAAGTTATGTCAGGAGGAGATGGTAGAATGCTAATGATTTTGCCTTTGCTATAATCGTGATGAGTGATATTTCAAAGGGAATAAATGTAAATAACATAAATTATTTCAAATGGGTGTATCCCCACAAGAATAGTCTGAAGACATATATTCCAAAGACACTCTTGAACCATATTTGGACAATGCCATCCCTCCAACAGATGAGGAAAACACTTTGCAATATCCTTGCAAGGATCCCCACATTTCTCTGCATGGCTTATCTAGTTTCAACACCCTAAACATTGACATTGATTATCTATATCAAGTAGTGCAAAATGATTATATTGATTGACAGTGACGACACCCACAACTTTATTCATAGGAGAGTGGTCAAGCAAACCCATTGTTATGTCCATCATATACCTAATTTTCAAATCATGATTGCCAATGGTAGTGTTATCACTCGAGAATTTCTTTGGTCTATATCAAAGAAACCCTCAAGGTCATTGTTTCAACCAAATTTAGATTGTATTCTGACCTATACAATCAAACAAGACTCCCTCAGATGTCTAATGACTGGTAATATCTCAAAGGATTCATCAATAAATGCACATAGGTCATATTCTGCAATAGGACAATTTTTTTTTTTTTTTTTTTTTAAAAGGTTGGTAGGACAAACAAGGAAAATGTACCATTGGGAAATAGAGTCAAGGCCTGAATTTCAATGTTTTTATAGTCAACGGTTGGTTGGTTTCTTTCTGCATATTCGAGGAAAAATAGGTGCTATTCTCAAAAAATAAATGATATCAAATGAGAATGGAAAGGAGAAGAAATCCCACTACACTACATGCATCAATCAATGGATGAATCTCCAATGTAGCTTTAGAAGAAAGGAAATGAAGTTTAATTACTAAATAGAGCATCAAATGAAGATGAATTATGTAAAGTAACTATTAACACATAACAAGCATCATCAGTGTGAAAGGAGCATCGAACATGGATGAATTCCTACCACTTAATCTCAGACAATGCTAGCAGAAAAACATAATTGTGGAAATGATATACAAGAAACACATACTTAACATAAACACCGTGATGAATCTCAAATCTCAGAAAGAGGAAAATTCTACATTAACTTCAAAGGAATAAACAAGTCTTGATTTGTAGTACAATAGTGTTATAACCCTAAATTTCACTAGACATGCATACCCAGCAGCAAGTCATCTTACTTACTATTTTTTCCAAGCCAATAATGAATAACTCTTCTTAAAAACCAATTTTTTGAATATGTATGTGCCTTGCACCACTACTGCCTACGTATGTACACTAGCTTCATCACTACTACCCACGTGCGTACGCTAGCTACACCATTACAACCCGCGTATACCCACAAAAGTTGCAAGGGAATACAGGCTTTTGGGTAGTTTCCTAACCAATTGACTGCCCATAGCCCGTCACCCAACCGAATAACTATCTTTTTTTCATATTAAAGAAGGTATTGGGGTCCCATTCTAGGAAGAAGCATGAAAAAAATGAAACTCTACCCATTTCATAATCCCCCCTTGCCCCAATAATTTGCAGCCACATTGTGAGTTTTGATCCAGAATTCCCTATTCTTGCCCTTTTTCCTCATCCATAATCCTATGCCCATTCTCTGGAGAGAAGTGTGAGAGAATAAGGATACATGGAAGCAATTGGAGCTTGATGAAGAGGAGCCCAAGACCGCGTTCAAGGAGCAGTCATCAATCTCATTTTGTAAGTGACTTTGTGAGATTAATATAAAGAAGTACTTTTTCTGTCCCGCCACATGATGTGTTCAATCTTGATATTTGATTTACATTTTGTTATGAAGTCTAACCCACTAATTCGTATATAGAATTCATGTTCGTAGTTTCTTGTTTGTCTTTTGGTGAATGTAGGTCAGCCTTGGAGGATATTTGCAGTCGAGGAACAACCGAACACAAAGGGATCGACACCAGATGCAGAGTTTGAGGTAAGATTATTGGATCCCTATACTTTGTACTTTATACATGAATGTGGGGTATTGTTGGGATAATTTTTAAAAGTAGGAGACTTTAGACGGTTATCTATGCCTACACTTTAGAACCCTAGTGTAGTTCGTAGGGGGGTTTTCCCACTATATCATAATTGGCGACCATACTGGGGAACCTCTAGGGTTTTTAGGGGAATTTTTTTTTTGGGTGTCTTTAATTAATTTATTTACTATTTCTTAAGTTTTTGTAAGTTTCTGTGTCTTTAAGGGATTCTGGTCTTCCATACCAGTACTCCCTGCCTGGTTTTCTTGACTGTTAATTTTTCTTTTTAGAGAAGTCACATAGGTGTACGTGACCTGCAGTGGGTCTGCACACATACATATGTGCCCTATATTTGGACAACCCCTGTACATACGCATGTTGTTGAAGTATCAGTTGTGTGCCTATGTCAGGAAAGTTTTTTTTAAAGAAGAGGCAGTCATCCTCTTCCCTGAATGAAGCCATTTTTCTCAGGGTTTTTCTTGATTTATCCCTGGTATCTGTTTCTTGCAATCTTTGGCCTAGGTCTGACAACAGTTAGCTTTTTCTTTATCAAGATTTCTTGTGTTTTCTTGATTAGGGTTTGAGACAAGTTTCGTGAGTTTTTTCTGATTAACTTGTTTAGTATTGTTAGTAAGTCTCTGTGAGCTACAATAGACTAGAAGTTGGTTGTTGGTATCGTCTTGTCTTCACTTTTCCCTTTTTACTTGCTTTAGAAGAAAAGAAAAGAATTCATTTTCAAGTTTCTTATTTTGAAGCATAAAAAAAAAAAAGTTTTCAATTTCTTGTTTGGTTAAGTAGTTAGGTTAGTTTTTTTTCCAGGAAGAAGAGTGATTTCTTAAGTTATTTACTGAGTACTTAGGACTTTAAGTAGCTCGCAATCGAGTGAAATTCAGTTTTGAGTTTTTCTTTTAAAAGATCTTAGAGAGAAAAGTTAGTTAGAAAAGTTGGTTAAAGAGTGTTCAATTTGAAAATCTGTGTTTGTTGAAAAAGAAGTAATTTTGTTTCCAGCGTTTGTTCTTCTCTTTCGTCTCTTTAAAAACACCATCAGTTTCATTTTCGTTCCTTTGAATTAAGATAAACCACTTAAAATTAACACTTAATTAAAATTTATCATACTTTGTGTTTGTAGGGTCCATTAACTAGATTAGGCTAGAGCCTTGATTTAGGTTGGAGAGGAAACTCTTCAAGGCTATAGAACAAACATAGGAGTCTGTGCTAGGGAGTAAAAAAGTCTAGTAACTTGGAAACTATCTGAGACCCCCCTCTAACACAAGGTCTAAACATGAGGTCACGTGCAGAATGGTAGCGGATATAACCCCTCCAAAGTCGGACCATTCGTAGTGGAGGAACGCATATAGAGGACTTATCTTTGGATTACGTTGATCACATTTCCCACGGAGCTTTGTGAGTCTCGAATCCGTTCGAGGTCCTCAGTCGTCTTCCAGAACACTAAATTTCGATACCCTTGATAGTTTTTGAGCTTGATACCCTGCTCATTGTGATCCACCCGACTGTTGATTATACCTGCCTGGTAGTTGGAAACTTAGTTTCCTTTGATTTTAGGGACTTACACAGGTGAATGTGGGGGTATACTGTGGTAACTAGAGCAGACATCAGGCCACTCTTTGCAGAGTATACCTAGAGGGTGCTTCCATGTTCGATTTTCACTTGCACCGGTAAGTTACTCTAATTTTGGTTGTTGTAACTGTTCTTCCAACTAGCAATAGTGGTTTGTTGGCTGCATCTCATAGGAAATTTTTCTAGTGCATGTTTTGGTCTTCAACATTAGAAAGCCTTAGTGTGCATTGATCTTCTCACACAGTGGAAGATCAAGAGCTCTACCGGTCGCAAAGGCTTTTGAGCCTACCGCCGGTTAACTTGGAGCCACCACCGCCACTGCGAAGGAGAAGAATTGACCAAGAAGGGTCATTTGAGGCGACCGGACCACAGGAACCTGTACTCGAGCCATCTCTGAGAGGAGAACATTCATTTCCGGAGGGACCAACTATTTCTGACCTTGGAGTGAAATCTCTCAGTTCGTATAACTCTCTGATCATTGACTTGTCGGCACCACTTCTAATACAGATTTCCCCTCTAAGGGTAACACATCATGAGCGTCAGATAATCCTGCAAGCAGCGATGGAAGAAAATGTTGCTACTTTGTTAGGGAGTCCTCATACTCCTTCTATGACTGCCACAACTAGGGGCATTCCTCCTCCTAACTCACCTTTGTAGGTCCAGGCCACTATGGTCTTGACCACCTCTACCTCAAGTAGTGGTCTGATTTCGTCCATGGCAGCAATCACTGCACCATTTATGCAAAGTGCGACGGGCCCTTCATTTTCATACGGGATGCCCAACTTTGACATAAACTTGGTCCTTTCCTACTCCACACTACAGACTTTGGGTCTAGGGGCAGGGATATCAAACGATCCTTGGCAAGGGTCCATGGGGGGAATCTCAGCCCCTTATAATGATTTCCCTTATGGCAGGGGTCATATACCTTCGTCATCTCCCTCACTCGGTGGCACTCCTCAGCAACCCGTCTGGCCGACCATGAACTACAACCTATCTGGAGTAGGTAGTCAAGGACCTTCTTCTAGTACCACACCGATGGGTTCTTTTTCATTCTCTTTGTTTGACAGATTTGGTAACAATGCATTCTCGTCAACTGCCATCTCGACCAGGGGAAACCCTGGTTTTGGATCACAAAATCCTACGCAAGGTACTATTCCTACATAGGTGGCACACACTTCTCAAGGACCTTATGTTGGCACAGAGGTATACCCAGGTTTCAATTCTACAACAACGCACCAACAAAACCCTAACTATTGGCCCTTTCATCAACACCTACGAAGCATATGAAGTCTCAGCCGAGGTAGAGGCACCGATGGTTGCAGGACTCAAGTGTCTACAACCTTAGCTAGGACACAGATCTGTGATTAGAGCACTTAATAAAACACTTAGCACCATTAGTTCCTCAATATACAGTCAATAAACACTTCGCTTATAAGACATAACTTCGCAGCATTCACACTAATCTACGGTATTCAAGCACTTAGCAGATACAAATGGACCAGAATGAGCATATCAAGCACTAAGCATGAATATCTAAATCAGATCTAACATTCTAACATATAATAAGCACCAAGCATGAATCTTATCCAAACATATCAGAGAACTTAGCATGTAACATATGAACACATCAAGACAAAGCACAAAGAACACAACACAGTGTTTACGTGGTTCAACCCCACCTTGGGGCTACGTCCACCAACTCTTCTTCTTTATTGTCTCCAGTCAATCAGTTACAAGCACAGAGCCTCAAAACCCTTACTCCACACAGGACAAAAGATCTGTGCAGCTAGCTAGATCCTTATTCCTTGCGTTACAACACAAAACCTTCTACAATCTCTCATAGGGACTTTCACTTAGCTCTACAAGTCTTACACAGTATGCACAGAGCATTTACAATCCCTTGATCACATAGATCTAGCACTTATCCATTTCTTTCACACTTAGCACACTAACCTCTATCACATAGATTCACTACTACTTCTATCTAGCCTAGGAATCTATTTATATATTACAAAATAGACCTAAACATGGGTAAAACCCATGGGTTGACATCCCATTCCTATTACATATTCCAAAAAAACCCAAAAGGGGCCAAGATCCTGTGATATCCTCTTCGACTTGCGCTCCTCCTTCAACAGGCTATTGAAGTCCCAAAATAGGTCAACATGACCAAGAAACTCCCAAAACTTGGTCAAGGGCCAACATGCCCCCAACACTCACCTGTGACTCGTCCCAAGTCACTCAGGTCTAAGAAATTATGCCTTGAACGCCTCAAGCTTGGCTTGAGTTGCTTCGACTTGTTTCTTTGTTGTGGCCTTTTGTTCGGTGAACTCCTAGATCACTGCGTCATTCACTGGCCCTTCAAGGTATTGTTCTGCTATGAGGATGATCTGTTCTAGCTCTGCTCCTTGGCTCTCGACCTCTGTAAACAGTGGACATGCCTTTTCTTGCACAGGTTGAAGTTGTTGAGTGACTTCCATCACTTTGCTTTGAATCATATGGATCTTATGTTGAGTTGTGCATTGTTCTTGAGATCTCTTCATCCTTTCTACAACTGACAGGGCCTTCACATTCTCCTGTAGTGTATCTATGTTCTTCTTTGCTTCTTGGAGCTCTGACTCTAGTGTCTGCAATTCTAGATTTTCAGTGATATTTCCATATGTCTAGGCACTACAGTTACTGAGTTGCTTGCACTCCAAGGCAAGAGATTTTAATCTATCAACTATGTTGTGGGCAACTGCTTCTCTTTGGTTCCTTATCTCCTGTGGGGTTTCAGGTACTACGCGGAGCTCTAAGTCGGCGATGCGTTGTTGTACCTTCTGGATCACCTCTTCCAGTTGTGCCACCTACTATGGAACTTGTTCCCCAGTCTGTACTTCAACGATTATCATAGAACAAAGTGATATGTTGACCCTTCCCTTAACTTCAAGTTTCTCGGTGAGCAATTGTTCCTTGCTTTGTTGTATCTCTACTTTTTCTTCATCCCATTTCTCTTGTAGAGAAATATTTTCCTTTTCTAAAACACTTCTTTGGTCCTCAAGGTATTTGTGTACTTGCACTAAATCCTGGGTGGCTTGTGCTATTTCTCCCTGAGCTCGTTGAAGGTGAGCTTCAACTGTATCAACGATCCAGTGTAATTAAGCGGGCTCATCACCTAGTTTTGGTGTTCCAACTGTCAGGGGCACAATGGATACTACGCGGATGCACTGTAGTTCATGCTACACTCCTTGGAGTTCATCCTTAATCCGACTGAATACCTCCTCCTGCTTAGCTTCTTGCTTCTCTGCTATCTCTAGCGAAGCATCATTTAGTGTTGCGATGATGAAGTCGAAGTCGTCAAGGTGAGGGTGGTCTCGAATTTGGTTATAGTTTCTTTCATTTTCTTCCTTGAAAAAGGTTTCGAAGGGGAAACCTTCCTTTTCTTCGAGGGATCATCCTCGTCTCTTGGTGGTGTAACCTCACCTTTCTTTTGTTCGACTTCTGGGCCATCACCTCCTTGATCTGCTGAGATGGATGCGGTCTTCACAGATGTGTTGTCTAAATCATGGACCTCTTCGGTCTTCTTTATCTTGTAGGTCCGGTTGTATCCAACGCAGTTTCAGGGCTGTCAACATCGGACATATCTGTGGGGTCCACTAGAACAAGGAAGTTCGCTGACCATTCCTTGGTAATCTCCTCCAAGTCATCCTCCATTAACTTGTAGTATGACTGTAGTTGTTTTTTATGTTCATCAACGCACGCTATGATATAGATGAAATGGTGGCCCACGTTGAATTTCATTAAGGGTCTAAACCTGTGAAGTGTGTTCGGGGTTATGCGATGTCTGGCCTGTATGGCTACCTTCAACTGGTTATAATACATGTGGAAGATGACATTTGATTGCCACTTCTTGTTCATGTCGTTGGAGTACCACAGCGTACTGAACTTTGCGGCCAGGGGTTCAAATGACTCGGTGTCCGAGAAGGTTACACCTTCTGGCATCTCCCATGCGATGAAAGTGATCAAGATAAGAATCTAGCTAAAGTGGAATTCATATCCCTGATCCTACACTTCCATGCAATATAGTTCTAGTTGGTTCATGAGGTACTTCACCCAATTCATCTGTAGTCCCTCCACACACTTCCATGCGAGGTTGACTACAAATCCAGTTACTTGGGTCGGTCAGTTCTTGTGAACTAGCTTGCCTGCGATCAGCTGACCGGCAAGGTGCACTATGCCACTCTAGATAGAGGCTACCTTGTAGCCTCTCATTCCCTTCTCTACATTGTCGTAAGTATCCTTTATCCTCTGGGAAATAGCATGATCTACGGTCTTTCTGGGGTAGAAATCCTGTGGGTTAGGGCCTTGCATGTTAAGCCCTGTGATCTGATTAATAAAATTCGGATCCACTGTGATGCGGTGATTCAACCATAAGTATCCTCCATGATAGCAGGACAATAGAAACTTGATGCACGTGTTCACTTCTTGATGCCTCCCGAAGTGAGGAATATTCATTACATTAAGCAGTGTGGACTGCGCGAGGTTCATGGTCCACTGCTGGGGAACGATCTTTGAATTATTTCCCTTGGTTCTAGTTAGATACTTGTATGGGGATAGCATATTGTACACTTTCCTATCGTTGAGGTTGAAGTCACTAAACTTCAACACTGTGATCTTATCCTAATCTACGTGCACTGTGCTTATCCCCTTCGGAAGGTACGCAGTGACCAATTCATATTCAAAATCTTTGGGCACACTGTCTTAGTTTATTGCACCACTCAGAGGTGGTAGATAAGTAGGTAGAATGCTCAGAATCATCTTAGCATTCGCTATATGATCTTTGTGCTTCGTTCGTTTCTCATCAGTTGGTTGGGATGGTATGGCTTGAGCAGTGGACAAAGAGGCCTGCAACCCTCTCATCGAAGATTCTTGTACACCTATAGACACTCCTCTCTCTGGCATGACTCGCTCTGTCATCAAGTCAATCAAAACTTCCTCAGTGGATTTCTCTGTAGCGCTCAATGTTTCCAACATACGCACTCGGGGTAAATAATTCGCGGGATCGGGGAACAACTTAGACATAGTAATGAGATAGAGAATGAGAGCACAATGATCACTGTATAAACTTGGCTTATTCATTGGGCTTGAATTCTTGATTGGCAAAAGTGTTCTCGGTGCATGGCACAACAATCTAAGTAGGTAATTCGACAACGGTTGGCTTGCAACGGGTATGAGCCTCCATTAACTTCTGTTCAATTCGTTATGGCGCGGTATAATGGTCGGACGATGAACCTTTATTGATTTTATGTTCATTCGTAGCGGGAGTCGAACGGATATATCGACCCCAACAACTATATTGCTTCATCATGGCGAAGTGCCATGTGTCGTTGTTATGATATCTCGACGAAACTCTAATTCTGCAATTTTTCTTTATGCAAGGTCTCCTCTAGAACCTTTTGTAACCTTTCAGTATTATCCCTCTTCTTTCTTAACTTTCTATCCTTCTTTCCAGTGATCTTCTTCTCTGTAATGCTTTTCTCATTCTGATTATTTTTTTATTTGGTCTTAGTTGCTTCGCGCTGTTGAAATTCTTTCCTAGGGTTTCTGGATAATACTTCTTCTTTGTTTGGGATAGGTAATTCAATCTTCTGAGGATCCTCTAGTGTTCTCTTAGCTTCGACATGCAGGTTTCTAGTATTAAATATATGTGATCTGTTCTCTTGTTCCTCAATCAAGTGCGCGAACCTTCTGGTCATAAAGTCTTTTAACTCTTGCTTCGTATGTTTCAAAACTTCTTCTTCTTCCTTTCATCTGTTTTGGTCTCTATCAATCCAATGTTTTCCTATTAGCATGGTAAACGGGGCATTGTCTTCAACAAATTTAATAATCTCAAAGTCTTCTTCTGTCGAAGTTCCATTGACATTCACAGGTATCCGAGCGAGCCTTCCACATAGGTTTACTAGATTTCCTTTGAATAAACTTATTCCTCCTAGTGAAGGGATCATAGCAGGCCTTCCTATAGCTTCCCAGATTCTCTCTGGCATAATATTCATCTGTGTTTCCTCATCCAAAACACAATCAATGTCAAAGTATCATATTCTTGCTTCGATGCATTCCTTTTCTTTGAAGATCTCTGATAAGATGACATGTCAGTGGTCATTCATGGTTTCTTTCATATGTAGAAATGCTTTCTCTAATTCTTTCTGAGGTTTGTCTGTAGGTTCTGGATCTTCCTTAGGGTTTTCTTGATTTAGGTTCATTCTTTCAATCTTAGCAATCATTCTAGGGAAATCTAGTACTTCATGGTCTAGAGCTTTACAACAAATACAACTAGGTCTTCCACCAAGGCATTCCTTAGCAATATGTCCTGGCCTTCTGCAACTGTAACAGAGGGTTAATCCTCTCTTCCTTTTAAATGATCCCCATATTCTTCTGTACTACGCACTAGGATCATGGGAGATAACTGACAATAAATTCTTTCTAGGATCCTGCATCCATAGGTATAATATATCTTTCACTATTCTTATCAGATCTACTCATATCAAATCTTCTTTTATATATTAATGACCTAGCTTTCAAGCTAGGGAAGACTCTATTAAACAGACCTAGATCCATATTCTAGAAACAAAAATTTCCACTTATCTTACTTCTACAGGGCACAAAGCTTCCAGAACTTAAAACTTTTAACTATTCTTACCTTTATCAGAGCACGGAGCTTGCAGATATTACCTCTTTTAGTCATAAATTTCCTCTTTTACCTTTCTTAGAGCACAAAGTGTTCATATCTTGCTTCTTTTCTTCAGATCCGACCTTCTCTTCTTCAGATCGGGCTTCTTTCTTTCAGATCTGACATTCTCTCTTTAGCACAGAGCTTTACAAATCAAGTAGAATACTGCGCACTAGGGCACATATCTACACACAAAGCTTCCACAATTTCAGGATGAATCTTTACACAGATCTTCCACTTTCTCAGTTCCCAACAATCATAGTTTCAGGTCCCGGAAACATAACCATTTGTTGTCACAGGGGCAGACCTAGGGTTCAACTCTAAAACAGTGCACGAACAAAACCCTAACTACCGACCCTTTCGGAAACACATGCGAAGTAGATGAAGTCTCACCCGAGGTAGAGGTAGTGATGATTGCAGGACTCGAGTGTCTACAACCTTAGTTGGGACACATATCTGTGATTAGAACACTTAATAAATCACTTAGCACCGTTAGTTCCTCAATATACAGTCAATAACCACTTCTCTTATAAGACAAAACTTCACAACATTCACACTAATCTACGGTATTCAAACACTTAGTATATACAAAGGGATCCATAATGAGCATATCAATCACTAAGCATGAATATCTAGATCAGATCTAACATTCTAACATATAATAAGCACCAAGCATGAATCTTATCTAAACATATAAGAGCACTTAGCATGTAACATATGAACACATCAAGACAAAGCACAAAGCACAGAACACAGTGTTTACGTGGTTCACCCCCACCCTGGGGATACGTCCACCAAATCTTCTTCTTTATTGTATTCAATCAATCGGTTACAAGCATAGAGCCTCAACACCCTTACTCCACACAAGACAAAAGATCTGCACAGCTAGATAGATCCTTCTTCCTTGTGTTACAGCACAAAAACTTCTACAGTCTCTCACAGGGACTTGCACTCAGCTCTACAAGTCTTACACAGTATGCACAAAGCACTTACAATACATTGATCACATAGATCTAGCACTTAGCCATTTCTTTTGCACTTAGCACACTGGCCTCTATCACATAGATGCACTACTACTTCTATCTAGCCTAGGCATCTATTTTATATATTACAAAATAGGCCTAAACATGGGTAAAACCCATGGGCTGACATCCCATTCCTGTTACATATTCCCAAAAACCCAAAAAAGGGGCCCAAAAGGGGGTCGAGATCCTATGATCTCCGCTTTGACTTGCACTCCTCATTCGACAGGCTATCAAAGTCCCAAAATAGGTCAACATGACGAAGAAACTCCCAAAACTTGGTCAAGGGCCAACACCTTGGAATCCATGGTAGGGATCAGTTCCCTCGTCATGGATGTCGACCGAGGGAAAACCATTCCATGGCTAATGGAACCCTGAGCAAGGCTCAGGACCTATGCTTGTTAGATCGGCAGGGGGCAAACCTTTCCAAAACCTTTGGAACACTACACTAGGAGAAATCCCTTCTCATCCCTCAATGTCCTACTACGGGAGTCAGCTAATGACGTCTCAATAAGCATAGCATCCGAATGCCTGCCTAGGCCATGGTTTTTACCATAACCCATGCCAACAACCTAAATTTTCCTGGCAACTTGGTGCCAGCCAAATCCCAGGCTCCTATCCTCCTATACATACTCAACAACCTAAGTTATCATTTCTGGCAACTTTACATTTTCCAAACTTGTCAAGATTATTGAATGGCCCAATCTGTCACAGTCCACGCTGGCTTTCTATGCCGACCAAGTTTCCCTCATACATTCCAAAGTTCGAGGGTAATCCAAATGAATATCCAAGCAATCTTGTGACCACATTTCACCTATGGTGCTCGTCTAACTCTTTGAGAGACGACTCCGTCCATTTGTGTCTGTTTCAATGCACTCTTATCAGGAGTGCCGCAAAATGGTACATCAAGCTCAATCGCTCAAGATACTCTACTTTTGGCAAATTGGAAATAGTTTTCTTAAACCATTTTCAATTACCTATGAGATATGATGTCGACATCGAACTGTTGGCCAACTTTGAGCAGACAAAGGTTGACCATATCTCTGATCACATCTGAGAATGGCGGCGTCGGAAGAGTTTGATTAAAGTACCAATTCCACCAACATTCCTGTTGGAATGGTTCCTTAAGTCTTTGGTACCCCAGATATCCAAGGACGTAGCAATGTCGGGGGTCTTTTCAGAGGAAGAAGTGATAATGAGAGCTCAACAACTAGAGCTGATTTACTCTCAGTCTAGTTTTCTTTATGAAGTTTTTCCAGATGTTCCACTATCTATTCTTGATAAGACCAGACATAAGTTTGGAACACATGCTGACGACATTGTTGGTTCAGCACAAGCAAAGCCCACTGATCCATTGTCAAACCAATTGCAACAATTGTCGATACAGTAGACAATGGCCATCCCAACTCCTATTTCAGTTGCTTCCCCTACTCAAATGTCATATGTACATAGTGTGCAATCAACGAACCCAAAGGCCAACTAACAGACCGAAGGGAAGAAAAAACAATGAAAGAAGGGTAAGGGGGATAAGAAACTGACCAATAATGATGGCAGGGGAAACACAGAGAGAAAGAAGTCGAAGTATCTGTGCAACCTTTTCATGGAATACCACCCGACTCACCTATGCCCTCAACTCGTGGAGGCCCAAAAGTTATTGGCACAACAACAACCTGCAGTGTTAACGAACCCATTTCCTCATGGGAAAAATTTAACTCAAGCCTCTACGGACGCCAATGGGGGTAGTCAGGGACCCCCTTCGACATCTAGTAATCCCTTGACCTTGCATATCTATATGTTGAAAGATGAAGCTCACATAGCTACTAGGGCACATGATTACAAAACTCCAAGTAGTGTTGAAAAGGGTAAAGAAGCCGAAAACTCGTCTGTTCCTCTCTATATCGAGAGAACAATGGGTGAAACAATGACACGCATCTCAAAAGGGGATTTCAAGAAGGCTTCATATAATACAAATGTGAGGACCACCCAAAACTACTCTCTGGTGGAGGCTTTGTCACAAACCCCTTGCACGATGTCTTCTTTGGAGGTACTCCAGAGCTACCCTTCATAGAGAAAGGCTCTGCTAGCTGCCTTAGGATCCACTGAGACATGTAATATGGGAACTATCACACTTGATACAACTGACTTGAAGCCTCGTCTCCCATACCACATCACATTTCATATAGTAGTGGCTCACCCCACAAAATCGTCTACCCGAAATATTTTTCGTACGGTGATTGATGAGGGTGCCTCAACATGCGTGATTTCATTGGCGTGTTGGAAGGCCATTGGCCAACCTATTCTGTCTCCTTCACCTACTCCTCTTACGACTTTTGACGATCATTCTTTCAGACCACATGGAATCATTCCTTCTTTCCTCGTGCAGTTAGGAGGGAAGACCTTGTATGTCGAAGTTGAAGTGGTCGATGCGCCTCTTGACTACAACCTCCTAATAGGAAGGATTTAGAGATATGCCATGCATGCAATGGTTGCCACAATTTTTCGGGTCTTGTTGTTTCCACATGAGGGTCGAATCGTGACCATTGATCATTTGTCCTTCTCCATACCTAACCCTTCATTGGGTGCATCCACAGTCTCGATGATTGATAATTCACAACCCAACGTCATCAACCTGGGGGTTGGTTTATGCCCACCTATCATGGGTACTTTCGATTACCTACCTCTTTCCGACGATGTCAAAATGATATCGGTTGTCCCCGACCAGCCTATGGTTGAAATCTTTTCAGTGTCATCATTCCGCAAAACTTACTTTAAGATTCTTCCTTCTCCATCAGCCACGATGGAAGGGAAAGGGCACCATGGCATGTCCATGCCCTTGTCTATGGTAGAAGTTGTGTACTTTATAGTCCAGCAAGCTTCAACCGACCCCGATCCGACTCCTGCACCGGAGTTAAATCCAGTTCTTGAGCCTACCTAGGCTCAAGGTTCCCTTGCCACTATTGATTCTTTAGACTTGGTCTTGCCCTATGACGAGGTGATTTTTGAGGCATTGACTGGTCCAGATAGACCCTGGGATGATCTCCATCACAGATCATATTTCCTTCCAAAGTTAGGAAGAATAGAGGCAAGAGAATTTTTGTTGACTATGACTGGAGATAGGTCTTTTCCTGTCAATCCCCTAGCTACGCACGCAGTTTATGCCGAGGGTAATATGGAAACCATCACTAAAATGACACCTATCGATATCTCCAGAACCCTTGGTAGTGTGGATAATGTCTTCATTGGAGAAGACTATTCCCTGAGGAGATTCAGATCTATACATATTTATTTAAAGAATTTTTTGATGTTTTTGCCTGGTCTTACGAGGAAATTGTTGGATTACTGAGAGGGAGGGGGGTGAATCGGTAATAGTGTAATTATAATCCTTTTTCTTCAAATGTTATATCAATGTAGAATTATTATCCAATAATGAGCAGTAAGAAATAAAAAATCACACACATACATAGTACACCAGTGTTTTACGTGGAAACCCAAATCGGGAGAAAACCACGGAATTCTTTTTCTTATATGTCTTGAAGAATTACATTCATTGGAAGCACCAACTTCCTTTGTTTTCCAGCTGAAATTGGAAGGAGGCTCCAACCCCCTAGTTTCTCAGGCTACAACCTGAGGGAAGCTCCAACTCCCCAATTCTCTGGCTACAACCAAAAGGAGGCTACAACCCCCAATGTTCTCCGGCTACAACCACCTGTCCTTGCCTCGTCCTGCCACCCTGAAGTAGAAGTAGAATGATGGAACCACTGTCACACTATCACTATGAGATATACCGATGTAAACCTGTACCAATAAATCTGAATCGTGCATCAACCTGTAATCAACCTACACCATAAACAAGTGCATCCAACCATGTACCAAGTATGTACCAATCATGTGTCAACTACTCATCAACTATGACTCATCAATATGTACCAACAACATCAAATATACACCTCATGTATGTGCGCCAACTCATCAACTACTTGTCTCAACCATGTACTCAACATGTACCACAACCAAAATCCCTCATCAATTTCATCATCCAAATCTGATTTGTAGCTCTGTAATAGACCTGGTGTATATGATCAC
>ML781841.1:123335-184298 GCA_009831015.1 Picea engelmannii
GAGCCTTGCCTCTTATTTATGCTCTCCAAGTAGCTTCCTTAAAAACATCTTCTAGGTCACTTGGCCCACTTTCCTTATTTTAGGGTTGGGTCCACTTCTAATTTCTCCATTAAATTTATTATTGAAATAATTTATTTTGTATTTACTTTGAATCATAATACACTCATCACTTCACTTTATTATTTACCTTTTAAAATCTCTTAAACCACTTTGACTACTTTGACCTTTTGTGGCTTCTAGATGACATATGAGGGTCCTCCAACTTCGTAAGGCCATAACTCTCAAACCGTGAGGAGTTATGTGACGTTCTACATACCACCAGAAATGGCATGAAATGTACTATCCATATAGAATAGTATTATCTGAAAATATATCATAACTCGTACCGTTACCCATAAAACAAACTTGGGTCCATTACCCAAACCTGGGGTCTCCAACTTCTCATGGCCATAACTCTCTAACCGTGAGGAATTATGTGACATTCCACATACCATCGGAAATGAAATGACAAGCAATATCTATCTAGGATATTTTCCCTGACAAAATCACTTTCCTTCATCTCATTATTCCATAGTTAATCATGGGTTCTCTTACTCCATAAAGTGTCTTCCCGTGAGGGATTTCACCATAAGGGGACCACTTTGGAGTTCATCCATATTTACGTCTTATAAACCATGACAAAAAAATAATGAGTCACATTTACATCAAACAATATTGGTTCCATTACCCAAGCCTTTGTGCTACAAGGCTTTCTTCAAGGGTTGACATCAATGACAACCAACCTTAATCAATAGAAATTCCAAGCATTGATCCAAGAATCGTTGAACATGAAATCATGACTTATCCTGATGCCAAGCCAGTCCAGCAGAAACTTTGTCCAGTTAACCCTCAGAAAGCAGTAGCTATTAAGGATGAAGCAGAGAAACTACTCAAAGTTGGTTTCATTTACCCTGTCCAATTGACTCAATGGGTGTCAAACCCAGTTCCAGTCAACAAAAAGCAGGGTATGATTCGCGTATGTATGGACTTCCGTGATTTGAACAAGGTCTGTCCAAAGGATAATTTCCCCACCCCATTTATTGACCAGATTGTCGATGAATGCACAGGCTGTGAGGTATTTTCTTTCATGGATGGTTTCTCGGGATACAATTAGATATAGATCAAACCTGAGGACCAGCATAAAAAAACTTTTATCTATCCATGGGGTACATTTTCTTATCGTAAGATGCCTTTTGGCTTGAAGAATTTTGGAACCACTTTTCAGCGGGCCATGTCTTTTTCTTTCCACGATCTCAAACACCTATTCGAGGATTATCTCAATGATTTAGCATCATGATCTCGTAAGAGATCTGATCATCCCACACACCTTTGACTTATCTTTGAGCGATGTCGCTACTATCGGATTCACTTGAAACCAAACAAATGCAGTTTTTGCATGACATCAGGTCATTTGCTAGGTTTCATAGTTTCAACAACAGGGATCATGGTCGATCCTCTTAAGGTTGAGGTAATACTTCAATTGCCTCCCCCCTGCACAATCCTTCAACTTCAGATTTTACAGGGAAAAGCTAATTTTCTTCGGCGTTTTATCGCAAACTATGTCGAGATCACAAAAGAGTTTATGCTTTTATGAAAGAAGGGCGTTCCTTTCCATTAGAATGAAGTTGCTCAGTTCTCTTTTGAAGCATTGAAATGTGCCCTCACGTCTGCCCCTCTACTTCGGCCACCTAACTATAATAAAGATTTCTTATTGTATTTGGCCACTGGAGAGTCCACCATCCATATGGTATTGGTTCAGGAGGATGGTTTGATTGAAGACCATGTCATTTATTACTTGAGTCGAGGCTTGGTTGGACCAAAACTCAACTACTCTCATGTTGAGAAACTTGCATTGGCAGCAATTCATGTTGTCCAACAGTTCCGTCACTATATCCTATTTTTCAAGACCACCATCATTTCCATTGTGAATCCATTCCAATATGTGTTGACATGACGTGTAATCGGTGGAAAGATCAGTAGATGGATAGTTATCCTCCAGGAATTTGACTTGGATTTTATTTCAAAGAAATCCAAAAAGTCGTTGGTCTTTGCGGAACTCATCTCAGAACTTTTGGTCAATTCGGGTGATGTTACGCCCGAAGAATCACTGATTAAAGGAGATATTTTTTTTATCACATCTTCGGACCCCTGGTATGGAGATATACTAGTCTATCTCCAAACTTTGAAGTGCCCCACCTCTGCTTCTCATGATGAGCGTCGATGTATATGCCATCAGGAAAAAAACTATCTTATTGTCGAAAATACTTTGTATCGTCAAGGTATAGATTGAATCCTTGGTCAATGTCTTACTCATGAGGAAGAAGAACTCATGCTTAATGACTGCCACACTGGAGCATGTGGTGGTCATTTTTCTGGGTTGGAAACAACCCAAAAGATTCTACAAGCCGGTTATTATTGGTCGATGTTAATCAAATATTGCGTTGAATTGGTCATGAAGTGCCACTCATGTCAGATATTCTCACGGAAGATGAGGGCACATCCCTCTCCCATGTTTCCTGTCATCACAGTTGGACCCTTCACCAAGTGGGGGATTGATTATACTACATGCCACCCCCCTCAGCCAGGGGGCACTATTATATCATCGTAGCAGTAGAATACTTCACCAAGTGGGTCGAAGCTATGCCGACGTTTAAGGATGATGGAGAGACATCATCTCTCTTCTTGTTTAATCAAATAATAGCAAGTTTCAACGTCCCGAAAGAGATTTTCACTTACCATGGAATTCACTTTCAGAATAAAATGATATCTGAGTTAACGTCAAAACTAGGGTTGAGAAAAAAACACTCATCACCTTATTACCCAGAAGCGAATGGTCAGTTGGAAGCTGTGAATAAGTCACTCAAGACCATTCTACAACAAATGATCAATTCGGCCAAGTCAAATTGGCATTTGATGTTATACTCGGCATTGTGGGCCTACCAAACATCTGTAAAGACTGCCACTGGTTTCTCACCTTTTCAACTTGTTTACGGGTTGGAATCATTCTTGCATATAGAATTCCAGATCCCATCTCTTAAGTTGGTAGTACAGTTATTACCAGACACTTCACCGCTTGAGGAATGCTTATTATATCTCAAGAAGCTCGATGAGAAATGATGTGATGCAGCCTTGGCTAATGAGGCTCACAAGAAGAGAGTCAAGCATCAATATGATTGGTCCATTCGTCCTCGGATTTTCTTTGAATGTGACCTTGTCCTTGTCTATGACCAAGATAAGGATCCCCTGGGGACAGGCAAGTTTAAACCCATGTGGTTCGGACCATTCATCGTGAAAAAATTATTAAAGAAGGGAGTTTATCATCTGGTTGATTTTGAAGGGAATGCTTTAGCGGAGTCTAGAAATGGGCTCTATCTCAAGAAGTATTACTCATAGGTGGGTCACCTTGGGTGACTTCTTGTATATATGTATAGTTCTTATACATTTTTAGTTTTTGTCTTTTTGGTCTTATGGACGTGTCATTTTGATGTCATATTTTTCACTGTGGTAGATGTCAAGTGAATCAGACATGTTCATTGGATTTGCGGATGGTACTAGCCGACACACTCAAAGGCTTACTTATGCAGCTTGGGTAATATTCACACCTCAAGGCCATTTTTTATCTTTTGGAGGTATCTGTTTAAGTGACGCCACAAACAATGTCACCGAATACAGTGCAGTAATAGAGTTTCTTCATGATGCCTTGTCGCATGGTATCTCTTACCTTCGGGTCTACTTAGATGCACAATTGGTTGTGTCCCAGTTAAATGGGGTTTACCACGTTTATGATCCTACTCTACATCGGCGATTCCTTAGGGTATGTCTCTTAGAATGTTGTTTTGATTACATTACATATATCCATGTTCCTAAGAGATTGAATCAAATGAAAGATACTCTAGCTAATCAAGTATTAGATTGGCATATCACACACACGTAAGAAAAAGCACACACATACACATGTAAATACATTTGTAAATAAATGTAATCCATAAGACATAAAAAGATGTAAATATGCATATATATATCGAAAGTATCAAAGTACATAGGTGGGCACAAGCGCCTCAAAAAATAACAAGTTTGGTATATAACGTGGGGCTTATGCCCTCAAAAATATACAAAAAGTTCCCTCAGCATGTAAATGGTCCACCCTAAGCTAAGCACGAGGCCTATTGGCCCTGCCATAGTGGACTACAACATTTTCCAAACGTCAAAATAGCTGGACCCAGGTCCATGGCACCCCAACAACCTGAGGCTGCATATATGGAAAGAGATCCTCGATCTCGGCCATAGGCATAGTACGGGTGAGTGCGGTCAGGTTCCGCTCCACTCGTCTCAAAACTCTCTCAGCCTCTCCGGCTAGAGGTAGCCCTGTTGTTGCTGTTGGTTCAACAACCATTGTTGTTGCTGTCTCTGGTCGTGGACGGCACCTACTCCATGCAAAATCAACTGGACACACTGGTCCCACATCTGTACATAATAGATACATAGTTGTCAGGTGCTCCGATACACATAAAAATGATATATATAAAAAGAAATAAAAAATAAAAAAACTTTTAAAAATAAAAAACGTACCTAATTCTCCTCGCTCTGCTACGGGAGGTACGGGCATGTCAGGATCTCTGGAGAAGTTGATCCTGGCATAGGGGTAGTCCTCTATAGTCAAAATCTACCGAGACCCCCAGTCGGAAAAAGTATCATCGAAGGCCTCGATGGTCCTCCCTCCCCCCTATCATGGAAACAATGTTGCCCATCTGCACACTGTTGCGAAGGAGGCCATGTGCCCCCATATTGTCTCTCAGGGACTAAGACTGGGTACCCTCTCGAAGAAGAAAGAGAAAAGAGCAGTCTTGAACCCAAATTTCTTGTTGCTCCTCTCACGACGCTCTGTGAGTTGTCTCTTCATGCACTCTAGCATGGTTGTACTCCAATAAAACACTAATGCATTTAAGAACTATATTGTGCAATGCATATGTGCCTGAGAGGCCTGATGTAGAGCCGTTGATCCAGTGATCCTCCAAATAAGTAAAACTATCACTTTCAGTGATAGGTTGGTGATTTTGTGGATCGGTACCTGGGAACCCACTTTATCTGCTCCAGCCTCGTAGTGTTTCCCGATCATTTCGACAATGTTGTGTGGCCCAGGAGGAAAAGAATGAAGGTTGACTGCTTCACCTCTCCTTGAAAGTCCATTCAGGAAGTAAATGTCCTCAGTCGTTGGAGTCAACGACTGCCCCTCGAGCATAAAAGCCTCTGCATTTGGGTGCCAACAATCCACCAAGGCATTCAACAGCCTGGGTTGTGCCCACATGAGTGGAAACCCAAAGATTTTCCACGACCCACATTGTTTTAATGCAGTGACAACAGCAGGGTCTTCCTCGACCATTGTATCAATGTCCTCATGTTCTCTCTCTCTCCAATGGACATACATTCTGCAAAATGACAAGTTCAAAGGATAGTCAAATGATGCATTTTTAATTTTTTCATATGTTTGAGGATGTACGCAGGTTGTATTGGGGACAGTCATGTATGTACGCAGGCAAACTATTCTCTACCCATGTGCATATGCGAATTGTTCTTAGACAACCCGCGTACACGCAGGGCTGACCTTTTTAAGGGTGTGCGCCCTTCCAAAAAACAAAAAGAAATGCAAAAAGGAAGATTGGAAATGCGGGAGGGACTAGTTTGTACGTACTTGGTCCAAGCGGAAGTTTGTTTTGTGCACTGAAGATCCCGAAATAAACTTCTTTCACAAAGGGGTGTTTTTGGGTTTTTGGTCAATTCTCAATTTGCAATGATGATAATGAGCTGCCAGCTTCTATTTATAGATTTTTTTGGCCCTTTTTTTCATTTTTTGACCCATGTTGTCATTTTTTCTTGCTTGAAAATCATGTAACATGGTTCTTGATTTTTTCATTGGATGTTACGATACACTTTACTTTTGGTTCGATGAACTTTTTGGGAGTTAGGGCACTTTTAAGGTCCTTTGGTGAATTTTTTTTTTCCAACTTTGTGCATTTAAGTTAGGATTCCACCTCTACTTGTTGCACCTCGTTGTATTTTTCTCTTTACCATAGGATCGACCCCACCAAATTGCGACACGGAACCGTCATTTCCACTTTAGAAGTGTCGTAATTTAGTGGTAGAGCCTACCCTAAAATGGATGCCCTAGGTAGATCATGGTTGCATTTTGGTATCCATGTCATCGCTAATGACTATAGGCTCGGGAGTCCTTTTAGTCTTGTCTTGATTACGAGTTTGAGCCTTCACATGTCTGATATATTATCACTCTTGGCCTCACCCTCGGGACTCCCAAAAAACAAATAGGTCTTCTTTTAAGCCCTTTTCAGACCCTCTAAACATGAAAAGATTTTTGAGCGATCTTGTTTCCCTTCACGCTCGTCAAACTAAAATTTGAAGGAACATCTGTCTGACGGTAGTTTACCCCTTTTTTGGTCTGGATGGTAAATTGTATGAACATAGGTATACTCTAGGAACTTTGGTTCGCTAGAAGAGTATTCTCAGGTATAAGTTTAACCCTTTTTCAGGCCTGAGGGACTAAATTTATGAAAAAGGAACCCCCACAGAGTCCATAGTTAAGTTCTTTTCAGACTCCCTAAAAGTGAAAAGATGGTCGAGTGAGCTTGTTTCTTCACACTCTTTAAACCGGTCTAGAAGAACATCCATTATGGAGTTCACAGTTAAGCTCTTTTCAAACTCCTTAAAATTGAAAAGATCGTCGAGTGACCTTGTTCTTTCACACTCATTAATTGGTTCAGAAAAACATCTATTGGCATGAGTTTACCCCTTTTCCAACCTATATATTAAGGAGGAAAAAGGTACACCTCAGGAGATTCGTCTCGCCGGGAGAGTTCTCCTCAGTAAATTTCACCTTTTTCAGGCTAAGGAGACTAAATCTGGAAAAAGACAGCGAGTCCATAGTTAACCTCTTTTTAGACTCCTTAAAATTGAAAATATTTCCAAGTGATCTTGTCTTTATCACACTCGTTAAAATGGTTTTGAATAGATGTCTTTTCGATGCTAATTTATCCCTTTTTCGAGCCGACTAGACCATCTTCGAAAAAGGTACCCTAGTGGAGTATTCTTTTGTGCTTTTTCAGACTCTCTAAAAATGAAAAACCATCGATCTTACCTTATATGGTATCATTTAAAATTACATTGAAGGATGTTATCATTGTGCCTTGTTAATCGCATTTGAATTCCTACATCTTTGGCCTAATGTCAGCTCCATGTGGCTTTCAATTGAACCTTTGAAGCATGCCTTATATGCAAGCCTTGTAGCACTTTTCCTCTGTGTCTTGACACCTTGACCCATGGAGGAATTTTCCCGAGTGTCCTTTTCCTACACATGTTTCCTTACTTTGAGCATCAGTGTGTTCCTTGCACTTGGAACTAGTATGTTTGCGACACTCGTTCCTCCTTTGTAATGTAGCATTCTTTTATTCTTTTTCAAGCTTTCAAAATATTGAAAAAGACAAAAAAATCAAATATACCCCAAAAAGAGGATGGGAAAAGTATTTTCTTTTTATGGTAGCACAATGAGTCGCCCTTAGACAAAGCACATCCTTTCATTTTTTCATCAAGCTTTGGGATTTAATATGACCTTAGGAAGTTGTTCTCGTAACATAGAGTTGTGTCCTCCTCCGTTTGGTTATTCTTCCAAACATATGGAGATTTTTCTTTGCCTCCTGCATCGTGAACTTATGTCAATGTCATGTTGCCTAAGTCTAATCATTCATTGTGCTATTTTCCAAGGGAATTTTTATCCAACTTGAGTCATCCCTTCTGCATTTTGTCTTGTCCTCATGCCCGACCATCCCGAAAGTCCAGTCAAAGTATTTATTCGAAATCAATGAAGTTTTCTTCCTGATCACCGAGATCCTCTTGTATGTTCCCCGACAATCCGTCGAAGACCTCTGGGTAGTGAAGTCGTACACGCACATTACACTCCTACCTGAGTTTTGAAAATATTGAATTTGTCGTTCGAGCTATGAAGGCCTCATCTCCAGCCATCAGGCGTCATTAGATTCTTGAAGATGAATAATATACATGTATATCTTTGATTTTGAGATGTAAATATGTTGTGTACTGCTCGCGGATACACTTTATATAGTTATATGACATGGATATGTAGTGTATTTCATTGGCATCCATGATTTATTTCATCCCGAGCATGGGTATGCCTGCCTCGATGAGACAATTGTTATTTTGCAGATGGCACCTCCTGAACTCTAGTCCCAGGCTCACTCGCTTCGTACGTTGGTAAAGATTTGTAATGTATTTCAGCCATCATATTCTCTTCTGACCTCACACATTAGGGAGCATCTGTTATAACCCTAATTTTCACCAGACATGCATACCCGGCAGCAGGCCATCTTACTTACTATTTTTTCCAACCCAATACTGAATAGCTCTTCTTAAAAACCAAATTTTTGAAGATGTACACGCCCTGCACCACTACTTCCCGCATATGTATGGTAGTTTCATCACTACTACCCACGTATGTACACTAGATTCACCATTACAGCCTGCGTATACACACAAAAGTTGCAAAAAATAAAAAGTTGCAAGGGAATACGAGATTTTGGGTACTTTCCTAACCAATTGACTGCCCATAGCCCGTCACCCAACTGAATAACTATATTTTTGGCATATAAAAGAAGGTGTTGGGGTCCTATTCCAGGAAGAAGAATTAAAGAAGTGAAAATCTACCCATTTTCAGAATCCCCCCTTGCCCCAGGAATTTGCAGCCACATTGTGAGTTTTGAGCCAGAATTCAATATTTTTTCCCTTTTTCCTCATCCACAAGCCTATGCCCATTATATAAAGAGAAGTGTGAGAGAATAAGGATACGTGGAAGCAGTTGGAGATTGGTGAAGAGGATCCCATGACCGGGTTCGAGGAGCAGTCATTGATCTCATTTTGTAAGTGACTTTGTGAGATTAATATAAGAAGTACTTTTTCCGTCTCGCCACATGATGTGTTCAATCTTGATATTTGATTTACATTTTGTTATGACATCTAACCCACTAATTTGTATATAGAATACATGTTTGTAGTTTCTTGTTTGTCTTTTGGTGAATGCAGGTCAGCCTTGGAAGGAGATTTGCCGTCGAGGAACAACCAAACACAAAGGGATCGACCCCAGAGGCAGAGTTTGAGGTAATATTACCATATCCCTATACTTTGTAATTTATACTTGAATGTGGGGTATTTTCAGGATAATTGTTAAAAGTAGGAGACTTTAGACGGTTAGATATTCCTACACTTTAGAACCCTAGTGTAGTTCATAGGGGGGTTTTCCCACTATAGAAAATAGTCCTCTTTTCCCCAAAAGAGTCACCTTTACATCAAAATGACCCAATTATATAGAAAACTAATTCTGCATTTGGTTGTTAGGGTCGAACTACTACCTCCTAGAACCATGGATTCGATTTCTTTGAAGCAAAACAATAACTTCAACAGATTTACTAAAAATAGAAAACTCGAATTTGCCAAATCATAATCGTAACCGAAATGTTATTTACAATTATTGATTATGATCAAAATTAGACCATATGGTTGTGATAAGTCATCATGTGCATTGTTGGACACTCTGTCACCTTTGCACAGAAATTCTACTATGCAATAATAACCTACATAAAAAATGCAGCAGATAGCGCATCAAGTTGAGAAAATAGGGGTTAAAGATGACATCATATCTCCCGAATAAAAAATGATTTTTCAAAAATGAGAGATTTTTTTGTATATGAACCTGTTCTTGAGAAAAACCTCTCTCTGTTTTCTAAAACACCTCTCCAGTCTCCTGGGATCTGCTCCCAAATATGATGACAAAAACAAAATCAGAAAAAATGGTGATGCAGGGGCATTTAGCCCAAGCCAAGAATGTGATTATTTTGTCACATGTTGTGGCTTGAAGTTGAACTAAGGAAGCTTCAAGATCAAGGGAAAATCTATTTGAATGTTTGTTTAAGTAGATAACTATTGTCAAATGGTATTACTGTCAATTGTTAAGTTAATGTAGGAATAAATGGCTATCTGAAGCTCCCTGCAAGGAGAATGAGCCACCTAAGTGAATTTGTTACTAGTTAGTAGGTGTTAGTTTTTGCTAAAATTAGAAATCCCTCCGTTTGTGCAGGAGGTGGTTAGTATTTAGAATCTTTCTGGTTGTAATTCAAGGGAAGGACTCTCGGGATGGGGGAGAGGGGGACTGTAGTGGGAAAGACAAAAAAAAGGGGATGCGAGTAATTTGGGTGAATTCAATAGCAAGCATTTTTTTTTCTGTGTAAATGAGTGACTATTGGTTGGTATTTTTCTCAAATGTGTGGTGGATTCATTGCAGACCTGTTAATAATGCAAACATAGGTATTTTGATTGTCTTTTATTTAGCTCCTATATGAAACTACAGTCGACCAGGGTTATAGATAGAGAAGATTTCAAAATACGATTGAGGAGGGACACAATTGATTTGATCTTATTGTATTAAAATCTTACAAATCCAAGAAAATAAGATCGGACTGCCATTGGGGTCGAATCCCTGAAATAATTGTGCATTCCTCCTACTTGTTACATGCACAAAGGGTGAACATAGTAATACATACAGAAAACAAATCGATGGTTACTGTGCGTTGTGAAAGTAGATATATGGTGTAGACAGGTTCAGTGGGGAGTAGAAGCACGAGGTTTGAGATTTACCTTTGAGTTGATCGAATGACAGTAATACCAGATCGCAATCAGAATAACAAGTGAGTTAATGTATGCCTAGCAATGCGATGGGAAACTGGTCAAGATAAGTGTTTTTAAGGTGTTTCAACGTTCCATTGGATATCACGATTAGGAAGGCCATACTTCCAAACCATTCTTATCTATTGTGATAAGAACCAAATCATATAAGTATGGTCATGTGTGATAATGAAAGTGCCAAGGTAAGGTTATTCTAGCACTTTTGAATACTTAACTAACGTTGTCAATAAGTGTTTGGAAGACTTCGACAAGTCTGGAGAAGTAGCCATATTTGACTAAGGTCCTAAACAGGCACAAACATCAACTTGCCATCAAATTTTGGTATCAGAGCATGATCTTTACTCAACAAGGAGTAGAAGAAAGACATGGTTGTATGTGTAGGCAGAGCAAGGGGTCATGGTAGAGGGCGACCAACAACAAATGCAGAAATCATGGAGGAAATGAGGAGATTGAAAGCACGCCTGGAAGCTATGGAGTTGGGAAGACAAAGAGATCGAGAGGCAGGGAATGTGAGTAAGCCTAAATAAGAGGAACAAGGAGAAGAAGCAACACCTATGCAAGAAACCCTTGAGTTAAGGTATTTCCATTCAATTCTAGGGGCAAGTTCAGGACCAAAGCTTGAATTGCCTACCTATGAGGGAAGTCTCACTGTTGAACATCTCATTGATTGGATTAGTGAGTTATATAAGTACTTTGAGTATGATGAAATTGAAGAAAACAATAAAGTCAGATTGGCAGTGACAAGATTGAAAAGGCATGCATCCTTATGGTGGGATAGTGTGCGGGCTAAAAGGAGAAGAAAGAATAAACCATTGATAAAGAGTTGGGATAGGATGGTGGCCAATATGAGAGCCAAGTTCTTACCCAAAGATTGTCAGTTATCTCTATATAGACAAATGCATAACCTTAGGAAATGGTTATTGTCTATAAGAGAATACATTGAAGAGTTCTACAAAGTGAACCTGAGAGAAGGCTATGTAGAAGAATCAACAGAGAAGACTGTTAGATATATCAATGGTTTGAGAATGGAGATATAAGATGAAATCAGTATGATGTCTCCTAGGACAATGGAAGAGGCCTACCAATGTGCCTTAAGAGTAGAAGAAAAGCTATTGAGAAAGAAGAACTTCAATAGAGGCAAAGGTTCAGCCAAAGGAAGAGGGAAAACAACAAGAAGAGATAAGTTTGCAGCCCAAAAGGGAGAGTCCAACAATTCAAATCAGCAGGAGTAGCAAAACAAGGGCAATGACTCAAGAGGAGGAAGACCTTACCAAGGAGGTAGGGGTAGAGGAAGAGGAAAGAAATTGTCTTTAGATGTTACAAATGTAACAAATTGGGGCATATATATTTCGAATGATTGAAGAGGGAAAACATGGGACAGAGGGGAGACTATATAGATCAGAGTGAGCAACAGCAAGAGAAGTTGCCAGTGGTTGAAAATTTTCCAGAGACTGGAGAAGCTTTGATGATGAACAAAGTCTTGTTGAAGCTTGAGAAGGAAAATGTGGAACCTGCTCAAAGAAAGGATTTATTCAGGACCATGTGTAAAGTCAAAGGAAAGTGTTGCAAGATGGTGATTGACAGTGGGAGAATTGACAATCTTGTTTCCTCAGAGATGGTAGAGAAGTTGAGTTTGAAGAAGGTCAAACAACCCGTACCATGCAAAGTATCATGGCTGCACAAAGGACATCAAATTCTGGTAAGTGAACAATGTGAAATTGATCTGCAAGTAGGCACATATAAAGATAAAATTGTTTGTGATATTATGCCCATGGGTGTTTTCCATGTTCTTCTTGGAAGACCTTGGAAATTTGACAAAAAGGTGGTACATGATGGTAAAATAAATTGTTATAGTTTTGATAAGGATGGAATGAAACATGTTTTGCTTCCTTTACAAGAAGGGAGTGTAGTAGAACAACAAGCAACCAAAGTCCTATTATTATCAGGCAAAGAGTATTTACAGCAACTGGAAGAGAAATAATTGAGTTATGTTGTGGTGTGCAAACCTAGAGTAGTATTAATGAAGACTGATATTATAGCTCTTCCTGAATAAATTCAAAATATGTTGGTTGAATTTAGTGATATTGTGGTAGATGATTTTCCCAATGAGTTGCCACCAAAGAGAGACATTAGTCATCACATTGACTTCATTCCTGGAGCAAAAGGATTGATTCAAAAGAGTCTGAGTCCATGTGCAGTACCTACAGTGCTTACTCCGAAGAAGGGGTGTGAATGGAGGATGTGTACAGACTCCAGGGCCATCAATAAGATTACTATTAGGTATAGATTTACATTACCCAGGATGGATGATATGATGGATTACCTAAGTGGGGAAAATTTCTTTTCAAACATAGATCTGAAGAGTGGATACCATCAGATCAAAATTCGAG
The DNA here is from genome assembly GCA_009831015.1 of Picea engelmannii. Lineage (NCBI taxonomy): Eukaryota > Viridiplantae > Streptophyta > Pinopsida > Pinales > Pinaceae > Picea > Picea engelmannii. The sequence goes on from ML781841.1 coordinate 136,523, forward strand.
AAGGAGATAAGTGGAAGATAACTTTCAAGACAAATGATGGACTGTATGAGTGGCTAGTTATGCCATTTGGACTATCAAATTCTCCAAGCACCTTCATGAGATTAATGAATGAGGTCTTGAGAGATTTCATAGGTAATTTTGTTATTTTCTACCTTGATGACATTATGATTTTCAATCAAACAGAGGAAGATCATTTGAAACATTTGAGATGTGTCTTGGAGAAATTGCAGCAAGAGAAACTGTTGTTAAATGTGAAGAAGTGTCCATTCATGAAATCTAAATTAATATATCTGAGCTTTTTCATATCAAGGAATGGTCTGAAGATGGACCCATAAAAGGTGCAAGCAATCATTGATTGGCCTTCACCTCAAAGTATTTTTGAGGTAAGAATTTTTCATGGTTTGGCTAGTTTTTATAAGAAATTTATCAGGAATTTCAGTGACATTTGTGCACCCATTATGGAGACCACTAAGAAGGACAAACATGTTGGTTTTTATTCATATGAGATATGAGATATATTCAATATATTATTGCAATAATGAGTGTTCCATATATAGGGAACATAAGGTGACCATCCATGAAATGACGTGTCCCTTGAATAATCAATAACTACTTATTATTATCATTTACTTATTATATACTATATTTAATAATCAATAATAATTATATTATTAATTATTATCTTTAGAGAATGTCTTCCCAATGTTGTCCAAACATCAACACTCCCTCTCAATGAGGGAGACATTCAGAAACATTCCACTCTTGTCTTTGAAGTATACAAACTTCTCCTTAGACTCATGACATTTATCTGTTAGTCTTGGGAGACATCTCTCTCCCCCCTGAACCGAGGAGAAACTCCTTCTGCGATTCTTCCTCTAAGCCAATTAACCCTCTCTAATATTAGGCTCACTTTGGGTCCGCATGTAATAGCATATAGAATCTTAAGTCTTTATCATTCCTTGTCAAATCACCATGACTAGGACAAAGACCACACCAAGCTCTTTCACCACAGGCACACACCTATGAGTGAATGTTGGCTTGATGCTAACTGACACGTGGAAATCACTTCAAGCACCTAGAGTCCATATTATTCCTTGTCATGATCAAGGAAGGACTACGTCTGGGCCCATTTATCACAAGTGCACCTTTGTGATAAATGTATCCTATCTCCCTTGGTCTGCAGCCCAATGTAGGAGAAGTTATGCCCGATGTTGAAAACATCAACACTCCCTCTTAGATAGGGAGGTATCTTTCCATAGTAGTAGACAACTACTATCCAGAGACACATAGTCTCTGCCAGTGGTACAAAACCACCATAGTAGTAAAAGATTTGTCACACGTGGCACTCTCAGGTGGACGTCTAGAGGCTACTCCCTCTAGGAACACCTAGGGTCAACTCCCCATAGTGTGAGACATCAAGGGTCAACTCACTTGACATGTCCTCATGTTCTTTGAACATGGGACGATGGGCTATAAGCCCAAATGCACTTATTACTTATCGAATAAGTGTCCTCATAGATCAACTCAACTCAATTCATAGAGGAGTATGATCTGGAGAAAGTTTGTCACACATGGCACTCCATGTGGACTTCTAGAGGCTACAGCCTCTAGAAACACTAGGGTCAACTCCCATAGTGTATGATGTCAAGGGTCAACTCCCTTGACATTTACTCATGTGATCTCCACATGGGACGCTAGGTTATAAGCCCAACTACACTTATTCCTTCTCGAATAAGTGTTCCACTTATCCCTTCTCAGATAAGTGTCCTCATAGATCAACTCAACTCAATTCACAGAGGAGTATGATATGGAGAAAGTTTGTCACACATGGCACTCCATGTGGACTTCTAGAGGCTACACCCTCTAGAAACACTAGGGTCAACTCCCATAGTGTATGATGTCAAGGGTCAAATCCCTTGACATGTCCTCACATGCTCTCCACATGGGACTTTGGGTTATAATCCCAACCGCACTTATCCCTTCTCGAATAAGTGTCATCACAGATCAAATTAACTTAGTCACATAGGAGTACGATCTTGAGAATGTCTCAGGAAGATGAAAACATCAACACTCCCTCTCAGTGAGGGAGGCATTCTCTGCCATGCCAAGTCTATCATGAAAGTACTTAAACTTCATCTTGGTTTGGTAAGACCATCAACAACCTGCTCATATGTAGGAAGGTATTGCACCAATACTTCCTTCCTTTGCACCATGTCGCAGATGAAATGGTACTTGATCTAAATGTGGTTCGATTTGTCATGAAACACTGGATTATCAGAGATCTTCACACAAATTTGGTTACCATAATAAATAATGGTGGCATCCAACACATGTTCGGATAGATCTGCAAGGATCTTGTGAAGCCACACTACTTCACAGACTGTCATACTTAATGCAATGTATTATGCTTCTGTTGTGCTCAACGCCACAGAAGTTCATTTCCCGCTACACCAGGAAACCATGAAAGATCCCAAAGTGAAGCAACACCTGAAGGTGCTCTTTCTGTCCACTGCACTCCCTGCCTAATCAGAGTCAATATATTCCTTCCATATCATATCAATACTGGAAGTATATCTCAGACCATGTCGAACTGTGTCTCGCAAGTATCTCAACACATGTTTCACAACAATCTAGTGTGTCTATCTCAACTGACTTATAAACTGGCTAAGTGCACTCATTGCATAGCAAAGATTTGGTCTAGTGTTAACCAGATACATCAATTATCAAATCAGTTGTCTGTACAGAGTCAGATCAATTTCATCAAAATTAGAAGAAGACACACTTAGTTTCTTTAGATTTGTCATCATTGGTATAGCCACGGGCTTGAATTTCAGTATCTCAAACTTATTTAATATCTCAATTGTGTACTTCCCCTGACTTGGGAAGATCTCATCAGTTCTCTGTCGCACCGCTAGTCCCAAGAAGTAGTGCATCATGCCAAGGTCCTTCATCTTGAACTCAGAGGCCAACGCATACTTGCATTCAATAATAAGGCTCTCTGTACCGGTGAGGAATAAATCATCAACATAGAGGACCAAAATCAGGGACTCACCATTAATAGTCTTGTAGTATAGGCCGAAATTGACAACACTTATGTTGAAGCCCAAAAATCATCAGGTGTCTATCAATCTTTGCATACCAAGCTCGAGGTGGTTGCTTGATTCCATACAAGGCCATCTTCAACATTTGAGATGTGTCTTGGAGAAATTGCAGCAAGAGAAACTGTTGTTAAATGTGAAGAAGTGTCCATTCATGAAATCTGAATTAATATATCTGGGATTTTTCATATCAAGGGATGGTCTGAAGATGGACCTAGAAAAGGTGCAAGCAATCATTGATTGGCCTTCACCTCGGAGTATTTTTGAGGTAAGAAGTTTTCATGGTTTGGCTAGTTTTTATAGGAAATTTATCAGGAATTTCAGTGACATTTGTGCACCCATTATGGAGACCACTAAGAAGGAAAAACAACGATTCCATTGGACAACAGAAGCTAAAAGGAGTTTTCAGTTTTTGAAGAAAATAATCACTGAAAAACCAATACTGAAATTACCAGATTTCAGTCATCCTTTTCAAGTAAAATGTGATGCAAGTGGGACAACAATTGGAGCTATACTTAGTTAGGAGGAAATATTTGTGGCTTACTTTAGTGATAAGTTGAATGAGTCAAGACAAAAGTGTTCATCCTATGAAAAGGAGTTCTATGCTATTTTTCAAGCATTGAAGCATTGGAGGCATTATCTAATGCCTAGGGAGTTTGTTTTATTTTCTGACAATCATGCTTTGAAATACATTATCCAGCAGCCCAAATTGAATCAGAAGCATGTCAAATGGGTCGAGTTTATGCAGATTTTTACTTTTGTATTGAAACACATAAGTGGACATTCAAATTGGGTAGTTGATGCTTTAAGCAGGAGACATTTAATTGTGAAAGAAAATCATATTCAAGTTTTAGGATTTTAACACTTAAGAGATTTGTGTGAGTCTGATAATGATTTTCAAAGTGCATGCAAGGCTTGTAATAATCCTGTAGATGTGGACAGAGAATTATGGACTGAATACATATTGCAAGATGGTTTGTTATTTAAAAATAGTAAACTATGTATTCCTAAATGCTCTATGAGAGAGAACCTGATCCAAGAGAAGCACAATGGTGGAATGGCAGGTCACTTTGGAAGTGATAAAACCTTTGGTCAGTTATGTCATTTTTACTTCTAGCCAAATATGAGGTCTGAAGTGGAGAAGTTTGTGAGCATATGCAGGATATGTCAGCATGCCAAGGGGAGAATCCAAAACACAGGCTTATATACACCATTGCATGTCCCTACTAGACCTTGGGATTCTGTAAGTATGGACTTCATTTTGGGTTTGCCAAGAACTCAGAAAGGGAATGATTCAATCTTTGTAGTGGTTGATAGGTTTACAAATATGGAACATTTTATTCCTTGTTTTAAGATAAGCGATGCCACCCATATTGCTAACTTGTTCTTTAATGAAGTTGTAAAGTTACATGGTTTTCCTAGAAGTATTGTCTCTGATAGAGATGTGAGGTTCACATGTCACTTATGGAGGACATTGTGGAGGAATTTGGGTACTAAGTTGAACTTCATTTCATCTTATTATCCACAGTCTGATGGACAGACTGAGGTTGTTAATAGAAGTTTGGGTAACATGTTGAGGAGCTTAGTTGGAGAAAATCCAAAACAATGGGATAGGGTGTTGGCACAAGTTGAGTTTGCCTATAATAACTCTCCAAACAGAAGCACATGTATGAGATCGTTTCAAATTTTGTATGGTATGCATCCTAGAGGGGTGTATGAACTAATATATTTGGGACAATTAGAAAAGTGGAGTGCAGATGGAGAAGATTTTGCAGTTAGAATTAGTGAATTACAGGAGTAAGTTAAGAAAAGACTGTAGAAAAGTAATGCAAAGTATAAAATGAAGGCTGATTTAAAGAGAAGAGAGAAGAACTATGAGGTAGGAGACTTAGTGTTGGCTTATCTAAAGAAAGAGAGGTTCCCTAAAGGGGAGTATAACAAACTAAAACTGAAGAAGATTGGACCATGTAGAATTCTCCGAAAATTTTATGTCAATGCTTATGAGCTAGAAATGCCAACAGGAGTTGGCACATCTCCTATTTTCAATGTTGTTGATATATATCCCTTCACAATAGATGATACAGGTCAGATCACAGGAGATAACACTATTGGTGATGATTTGCAGTGGCTAAAGCAAATGACAGTAGCACAACAACTGGAAGCAGAGGAGATCCTGGACACTAGAATTGCAAAGAGTACCAGACAGAAGGATTATTTGGAGTATTTGGTAAAGTGGAAAGAACATTCTGTAGAGGAAGCTACTTGGATGAGTACATAAGAACTAGAATCTAAGGGTTTTACTGTTGCTGACCTTTTGAACAGGGGTTCAAACCTTTTCACACTAGAAGTCTGATGCAGGGGCATTTAGCCCAAGCTAACAATGTGATTATTTTGTCACATGTTGTGGCTTGAAGATGAACTAAGGAGGCTTCAATATCAAGGGAAAACTTATTTGAATGTTTGTTTAAGTAGATAACTATTTTCATATGGTATTACTATCAATTGTTAAGTTAATGTAGGAATAAATGGCTATCTGAAGCTCCCTGTGAGGAGAATGAACCACCTAAGTGAATTTGTTACTAGTTAGTAGGAGTTAGTTTTTGCTAAAATTAGAAATCCCTTTGTTTGTGCAGGAAGTGGTTAGTAGTTAGAATCTTTCTGGTTGTAATTCAAGGGAAGGACAACATCTATGATAAAACCCTCTGCATGATAAAACCCTATGCGTGACAACATCCTCTGTGCGGTGAAATCCTCTGCGCAACGCGCAACAAATGAGTATCAAAATCATTTGCGCAACGAACTTGCACAATGAGTATGACTTTGAAGTTTGCAATGATACCAATGACATGGAGTGTCATGATTGTTTCTTCTCTAACCTCATGAAAGGTGATGATGAACCATAATACCTTTTGACATGATATTCACCCTAACCTATGACTCATCTAGGAATGTCTTGATTTTCCCAAGATCATGTCATGACTTTGAAAACTTTGGACAAACCTCTAACTCTAGCTATGAAAATCATGGTGCTAATAGGTGGTATGATGAAATGTGGTAGCTAATGTGAAAGTGTGAAACTCCAAATCGGTGAGTATCATCTCAAAAATCACATGTTTTCTATTGAAACGGGTGGTTGTGATGAATTTTTTGGGTCATAATGATTCCGCACTTTGGGACCTATTGTTGACCCTAAAATGTGATAAGTCATTTAAGAACTCTTTTGTATATTTTATTTTTGACACTTAGAATTTTTTCACTTTGTTGCAGGTTCATGATTCAATTTCATTCTTGTTACAAACTTCTTCCTCCTACAAAATGCACCATTTGATTCCCTTGTATCCATTTTATACCAATACTTATATTCCTTTTGATTTTCTCATGGGTTTGTCACATATTCTTGTTTAAGTCCGAAGATCTACAATTTCCAAAATGCACTACCATGTTCCTCCATCCTCATTTTTCACCATACTTAGTCATTTTCTCTTACTTCATTTATCTCTCGATATTTTAATACTTATTCGATTTTCAACTTCACCATTGGTTCGTGGGTCATAACTCTTCAAAACTCCCCTAATCTGAGTGTGAGGATGTCTTTATCTCCTTGAGAACATAGGCTACACAAAACCCAAATTAGAGAACACAGGCTAGACTTCCTCAATCGTATTATCTCTTTGAGTGTATTCTTAAACAAACAATGCCAATCTTGAAAAACGGAAGATGTTTATTTTCTTTCTGAGATTCTTTGCGCAATCAGATATGCAAGAGAACTTTCCTGTTGGATTTATTGACATATTGACTCTTACATAAAAATTGGGCATTGTCATTATTACTTATACTAGCATATGATTTATTACAAAAGACTAATTGACGTTGACCTGAACTAGACATAGTATTACTTCTACTTCTCATATATTTTGTTGCGGATGACTCGAACTTGCTATGCACCCTGTTAGGAAGGTTTCCATCTTGTCTTATTGGTCCAATTCCTTCATGTTTAGATACAGAAGAGTCCTTGCTTCCGCCACCAACAGATGGAACTTTCATTGCACAATATCGACTGTCATCCACTTGTCCTGTCTCTGGTGTTTGTCATTGTTGACCGACCAGGTAGGAACCATGATGTTTCTTGGCACGATTCGATGTTATTTGCAAGGAAGCTGCGACTGGAGTGTGTATCTTGGATAAATTATGAATGCCACTATGGTCGGATTTTTGTTTGTGAATTTTATTTGATGATTCTGGTGTATGAAAAATGAGAGGAAGCTTTGTGTGCACTTGGGACTGAAATCCAAGATAGACCTCGAAAGGTAAGAAGTCTGTGGAAGCATGCGTGGCCTTTTTGTAAGGGTGCCACTTCTATAAATCTGACATTAGGAGGTGGAATTATTTGGCATAGTGGCGGTCAATAAATTTGGCAGAGGATAGGGTCTCAGAGTGGTAAGTCACCAGGTGACCTCCCTATTTACGCATCGCTCCCAGGGAAAAATGAGAGGTAATCTGGGGTAAAGTATAACGATCTTTCATTGTTTTTTGGGTGCGATAATGGGATGTGATAACTAGAGGACGTGTGATAGTGTATTGTGGAATCGGGTGAGATGATGGAGTCTTGGGTGATGATGTGGCATGCATGAGATTGATGGGTGTAGCTTGGGCTTGAGAGGGTGGGGGCCTTGAGGGAGACTATGAGGTTTTGGAAAATTATGGGAGTAGAGGGATTATTGTGGGAGGTGTCAGATTAGTGAGGATCTCAGGGTACACATGGTGGGTCAAACACAGAGAGACATTGGGGGTATTGATAACATGATGCATGGTGGTGGTAGCGGTTCACGATTGTGGTGAAGTGGTGGATGATGAAGTAAGTACATAGGTGTGCCCAGCCTGTTTAAGGTGGTATTGATGAGTCTTGGCGTGATACACTATTTGTTTTTCTTGTTGGTAAGGAAGACCGATAAGGAGGTCAACACAATCTAACGGTGACACGTCTCAGATCACTGTGTCATGAAAGGGACCAATGGCGAAGGTGACGACGCAACATCTAGAAATAGTAATGTGAGGACCATTCTTCTGGAACCAACCAAGATTATATGGATCAGGATTTGGGGTGGTCGGGAGTTGCAGATGTTGGACTAATTATTGTGATATCATATTTATTTGACTACCATTGTCCAGGATGAGATTGGCGAGTTCATCTTTAATTTGGAAATTGTGAGTGAAGAGGGGAACGTTATGGCGAGCAGGTTCTAGCGTAGTCATGAGAATGAGGGATGGGTTTTCTTCGGTGGGTTTGGTGAGAGAGATGACTTCCAGTTGCTCAGGAAACTCAGTGGGTGTGGTCTCTGCAAACAAGGTCTGATTGGGGTGGATATTTTTAATGGATCGACAGTGAACAAAGTTATGGGAGTTGGTCTTGTGAAAATTACACCAACTGCATTTTTGGTCTTCAATGAAGAAGAAGGATAAGGTTGAAAATGAGAAGGAGGTGGGTGATCAGGCTGGGTTCTATTTGGAATATAGTGAATGTGAGGAGCCATCTTTCTTTCTATGGCTAAGGCCCGTAAGAAATCCTTGTCCAGAGAAGGACTGTAAAAAAGAAGCACCTCCCGTCGGAGAGGTAACACTAAACCAGAGTTGAACTTGATAATTAATACCTTGTCTGGTTCGTTGATATGCATCTGGATGCGCAGCTTGCAAAAGACATCGATGTAGCATTGATCTGCCTGATTGGAAAGCTAACGGAGTTGTAACCACTTTGCAAGTAAGTTCTGAAGGTATCCTGGAGGGTAGAAGCGTTCTCTCAATTCTTGACCGAACGTATCCCATGAATTAATGTGGCCATTTGTCGAGGACGATCGAGTGTCGATCTCGATGATCAATTTTGCACTGTTCAAGTGTGTGTCCCACCAAGTTTGGGTGATTCCTTTGAGTTGAAGACTGGTTATTTTCAATTTGGTGGCCTCCTCCATCTCAGGTGAGGTATTGAAATAAGTGGAGAGGCTATGGAGCCATGAATCCACGGTATCTACATTCATTTTGTCGGTGAACTTGGGTAGTTGAAAATGGATCTAGCTGCATGGTCGTTGGAGTTATTTGTTGTTGAAGTCAAATCAGTTCTTGTAGAGACAACACCAAATCTGCCAATGGGCTTGATGTGTCTTAGCTGGATTCCTCGTTGGAGGTTTCTCATCAAGGCAGCATGGTTGGCAGCCTAGAATAGACCCTAAGGAGGGTGTGAAAGAATCTTAAGAATGGTGAAATGCATTCTCTGAGCATAAGCGTGAGACTAAGTATGAAAACTAATTGATTCAGCGTGAGGGCGAATGTTGGGAAATCTGTTTTCTAGTCAGTTACACAACAACACGTGCTGGAGTCAAAAAGAGAGGAAACGTGTACGATGTGCTCTTTTATGAGTGGGGGCGAATGCTAGGTGAATACACCAAGATTCAGCTACACAACAATGTGTGTTTGACTGTTCAAGATAGAAAACGAGAGACGTTTGGGCGCTCTTAAGCAGAGAAGAAAAAAACAATGATTTTTCTGGTGTGCTCTTCGTTCCTTCCTTGGTCGTGGTCATTTTGGTTCGCATATCCACACCTTGAAAAACCATTGACTGAAGAACGAAATGATAAATCTCCAAACAAAGATGCACACCATTCCCTTTGGTGTGCAGTCTCTCTTTTCTCCCTCTTGAACAACAACACGAAAATGACCCTCACGTTTTTTTTCTCTAACATAAAAAAATTTGAACCTGGTGGATGAAGTTTTTGGTCCCACAGAAAGAACATGCTCTAATACCAATTGATCTGAATGTGAGGGCATCTTTATCTCCTTGAGAACGCAGGCTACACAAAAACTGAATTAGAGAACACAGGCTACACAAAAAATTCCTCAATCGTATTAACTATTTTAGTGTATTCTTAAACAAACAATGCCAATCTTCAAAAACGGAAGATGTTGTTTTTCCTTCCAAAATTCTCTACGCAAGAGAAATTTCCTGTAGGATTTATTGACATATTGAATCTTACATAAAAATTAGGCAATTTCATTATTACTTATATCGGCATATGATTTATTACAAAAAGACTGACTCACGCTGACCAAAACTAGACATAGTATTACTTCTACTTCTCCTCTATCTTGTTGCATATGACTCGAACTTGCTATGTGCCCTATTAGGAAGGTTTCCATCCTATATTATTGGTCCATCCCCCCTCCTACGTCTGATCGATCCAGTCTTATACTTAGTTATTTCTCGTGTTTTCATCGTGACTTCGCAGGTTTGCGGGTTTTTCTTGATTCCAATATAACTTGACATACATCTGATCCTTCACCACTCTGCAGTAATACGTGTCTCATCTTGTCACTCTCCCCAAAGTACATTTAATTCAAATATTGTGGAAAATAACAAGTGGTTAAAATATTAAAAGGTCGTTACTAATGGCGAATTTCTCAAAACAATTATCCATCAATTCATATTTAATTCAAATTGTCGCGCAGAGGGTTTTGTCTGCAACGAAACCAAAATGTTAGCACTCAGGAATTTCTTTGAGTTGTATTAAAGAAAACCCCAAGGTAAATGTTTCAACCAACTTTAAATTGTATTCTGACCTATACAATCAGAGAGGTCTCTCTCAGATGTCTAATGACTGGTAATAACTCAAAGGATTCATCAATAAATGAACACATGTCATATTTTGCAATAGGATAGGTTTGTTTTTTGTTTTTAAAAGGGTTGGTAGGACAAACAAAGAAAAGGTACCATTGGGTAATGGAGTCAAGGCCTGAATTTCAATGTTTTTACAGTCAACAGCTGGTTGGTTTCTTTCTGTAGATTCGAGGCAAAATAGGCACTATGCTCAATAAATAAATGATATGAGATGAGAGATGAAAAGGAGAATAAATCTCACTAAACTACAGGAATCAATTAGTGGATGAATCTCCAGTGTAGCTTTAGAAGAAAGGACATGAATATTAATTACTAAATAGAGCATCAAACGAAGATGAATTCTATAAAGTAACTATTAGCACATAACAAGCATCATCAGTGTGAAAGGAGCATCGAACATGGATGAATTCCTACCACTTAATCTCAGAAAATTCTAGCAGAAAAAAATAATTGTGGAAATGATATACAAGAAACACATACTGAACATAAACATTGTGATGAATCTCAAATATCAGAAAGAGAAAACTTTTGCATTAACTTCAAAGGAATAAACAAATATTGATAAGCAGTACAATAGTCCTCTTTTCCCCAAAAGATTCCCCATGTTTAGATCAAAATGACCCAATTATATAGAAAAATAATTCCACATTTGGTTGCTAGGGTCGAACTACTACCTCCTAGAATCATGGATCGGGTTTCTTTGAAAGAGAACAATAACTTCAATGGATTTACTAAAAATAGAAATCTCGACTTTGCCAAATCATAATCGTAACTGAAATATTATTTACAGTCATTGATCATGATCAAAACTTGACCATATGGTTGTGATAAGTCATCATGTGCATTGTTGGAAACTCTGTCACCCTTTCACAGCAAGTCTGCTACGCAACAGTAACCTACAACAAAAGTGCAATAGATTGTGCAACAAACTAAGAAAATAGGGGTTAAATATGACATCATATCTCTCTAATAAAAAATTGTTTTTAAAAATAGAGAAAGGTTTTTGTATATGAAACTGTTATTGAGAAAAAACTCTCTCTGTTTTCTAAAACTCCTCTCTAGTCTCCTGGGATCTGCACCCAAAGATGATGAGAAAAACAAAATATGAAAATATGGGTTGTAAAGATTCATTCGAATCTACAAAAATATGAAACTTGTTTCAAATCTAAGAGAGGTTTTTATTATTTAGTTTGTTCTCAACAAAAACCTCTCGATATTTTCTAAATTCCTCTCCTGTTGATCAGCAAGTGATCTTGAAGTTGACCACTAAACCAGTCATTTGCGCAGTAAGCCCTGTAGCCTGTGCGTAGGAAAATCCTCTACGCGACAAAACCCTCTATGTGGAAAAATCCACAACCCAGCAAAACCCTCTGTGCAGCAAAATCCCATGCGCAACAAAACTCTCTGCACGGAAAAATCCTCTATGCGAAAAAATTCCTTGCGTGGAAAAACCCTCTGTGTGGAAAAATCCTCTATGCGACAAAACTCTCTGCGTGGAAAAATCCTCTAAGAGGAAAAATACTCTACGCAACAACATCCTCTGTGCGACAAAATCCTCTGTGTGACAACATCCTCTGTGCGACAAAATACCCTGTGCGACAAAAATCTCTACACGGAAAAATCCTCTATGCGACAAATCCCTCTACGTGATAACATCCTCTGTGAGGTGAAATCCTCTGCACGATGTGCAACAAATGAAAGCAACAAAATATTTTGCGCAACAAACTTGCACAATGAGTATGCTTTTGAAGTTTGCAATGATACAAATGACATGGAGTGTCATGATTGTTTCTTCTCTAACCTCATGAAAGGTGATGATGAACCATAATACCTTTTGACATGATATTCACCCTAAACTATGACTCATCTAGGAATGCCTCGATTTTCCCAAGATCATGCCATGACTTTGAAAACTTTTTACAAACCTCTAACTCTAGCTATGAAAATCATGGTGCTAATAGGTGGTATGATGAAATGTGGTAGCTAATGTGAAAGTGTGAAACTCCAAATCGGTGAGTATCATCTAAAAAATCACATGTTTTCTATTGAAATAGGTGGTTGTGATGAATTTTTTGGATCGTAATGACTACGCACTTTGGGACCTATTGTTGACCCTCAAATGTGATAAGTCATTTGAGAACTCTTTTGTATATTTTCTTTTCAACACTTAGAATTTTTTCGCTTTGTCACGAGTTCATGAGTCAATTTCATTCTCATTACAAACTTATTCCTCCTACAAAATGCACCATTTGATTCCCCTCTATCCATTTTATACGAATACTTAGATTCCTTTTGATTTTCTCATGGGTTCCTCACATATTCATTTTTTAAGTCCGAAGATCTGCAATTTCCAAAATGCACTACCATGTTCCTCCATCCTCATTTCACACCATACCTAGTCATTTCCTCTTACTTCATTTCTCTCTCAATATTTTAATGCTTATTCAATTTTCAACTTCACCATGGGTTTGCGAGTCATAACTCTTCAAAACTCCCCCCCCTATGTCCGACTGATCTAGTCTTATACTTAGTTATTTCTCGTGTTTTCGTCATGACTTCGCGGGTCTGTGGGTTTTTCTTGATTCCAATATTTCTTGACATACATATGATCCTATGCCTCTCCACGGTAATACGTGTCTCATCTTGTCACTCTCCCCAAAGTATATTTAATGCAAATATTGCAAAAAATAACAAGTGGTTAAAATATTAAAAGGCCTTTATTAATGGTGAATTTCTGGAGACAATTCTCCATCAATTCAAATTTAATTCATATTTCCGCATAGAGGGTTTTGCCTGCAACGACACCAAAATGTTAGCACTTGGGAATTTTTTTGGGTTGTATCATAGAAAACTTAAAGGTAACCATTTCAACCAATTACTTTAGATTGTATTTTGACCTATACAATTAGAGAGGGATCTCTCAGATGTCTAATGACTGGTAATACCTCAAAGGATTCATAAATAAATGCACAGAGGTCATATTATGCAATAGGACATGTATGTTTTTGTTTTTAAAAGGGTTGGTAGGAAAAACAAGGAAAACATACCATTGAAAAATGGAGTCAAGGCCTAAATTTCAATGTTTTTACAGTCAACAGTTGGTTGGTTTCTTTCTGTAGATTCGAGGCAAAATAGGCATTACGCTCAGTAAATAAATGATATGAGATGAGAGATGGAAATGAGAAGAAATCCCACTACACTACATGCATCAATCAATGGATGAATCTCCAGTGCAATTTTAGAATAAAGGACACGAATATTAATTACTAAACAGAGCATCAAACGAAGATGAATTCTATAAAGTAACTATTAACACATAACAAGCATCATCAGTGTGAAAGGAGCATCGAACATGGATGAATTACTACCACTTAATCTCAGACAATTCTAGCATAAAAACATAATCATGGAAATGATATACAAGAAACACATACTAAACATAAACACCATGATGAATCTCAAATCTCAGAAAGAGGAAACTTCTGCATTAACTTCAAAGGAATAAACAAGTCCTGATCTGCAGTATAATAGTCCTCTTTTCCTCAAAAGAGTCCCCATGTTTACATAAAAATTACCCAATTATATAGAAAACTAATTCCACATTTGGTTGTTAGGTTTGAACTAATACCTCCTAGAATCATGGATCTGGTTTCTTTGAAAGAGCTCAATAACTTCAACGAATTTACTAAAAATAGAAAACCCGACTTTGCCAAATCATAATTGTAACCGAAAGGTTATTAAAAATCATTGATCATGATCAAAATTCAACCATATGGTTGTGATAAGTCATCATTTGCACTGTTGGACACTCTTTCACCCTTGCATAATAAGTCTACTAGGCAACAATAAAATACAGCAAAAGCTCAACGGATTGCGCAACAAACTAAGAAAATAGGGGTTAAAGATGACATCATATCTCCCAAATAAAAAATGATTTTTCAAAACTGAGAGAGGTTTGTGTATATGAACCTATTATTGAGAGAAACCTTCCTCCGTTTTCTAAAAACCCTCTCCAGTCTCCTGGGATCCGCGCCCAAAGATGATGACAAAAACAAAATCTAAAACAATGGGTTGTAAAGATTCATTCAAATATACCAAAATATGAAACATGTTTCAAATATGAGAGAGTTTTTTATTATTTGGATTGTCCTTGAAAAACACCTCTCGGGGATTTTCCAAATTCCTCTCCAGTTGGTCAGAAAGTGATCTTCAAGTTGACCACTAAATCAGTCATTTACGCAGTGCGCCCTGTAGCCTATGCACAGGAAAATTCTCTACATGAAAAAACCCTCTGCGTGGCAAAATCCCCTATGTGACAAAACCATCTGCGGAGCAAAATCCTCTGCATAGAAAAATACTCTGTGCGACAAAACCATCTTCATGGAAAAACCCCTGCGCGGAAAAATCCCATGAACGACAAAAGTCTCTGTGTGGAAAAATCCTCTACGTGGAAAAATACTCTGCGCAACAACATCCTTTGCGAGACAAAATCCTCTACGCAAAAACATCCTATGTGCAAAAAAATCCCCTGCACGGAAAAACGCGTTGTGCGGAAAAATCCTCTACGTAACAAAACCCTTTGTGCAACAACATCCTCTGTGCGGTGAAATCCTCTACACAACGCGCGAAAAATGAAAGAAGCAAAATCCTTTGTGTAGTGAACTTGCACAACGAGTATGATTTTTAAGTTCGCAACGATACCAATGACATGGAGTGTCACGATTGTTCCTTCTCTAACCTCATGAAAGGTGATGATCAACCATAATACCTTTTGACATGATATTCACCCTAACCTATGACTTATCTAGGAATGCCTTGATTTTCCTAATGATCATGTCATGACTTTGAAAACTTTGGACAAACCTCTAACTCTAGCTATAAAAATCATGGTGCTAACAAGTGGTATGATGAAATGTGGTAGCTAATGTGAAAGTGTGAAACTCCAAATCGGTGAGTATCATCTCAAAAATCACATGTTTTATATTGAAATGGGTGGTTGTGATGAATTTGTTAGGTCATAATGACTACACACTTTGGGACCTATTGTTGACCCTGAAATGTGATAAGACATTTGATAACTCTTTTGTATATTTTCTTTTCAACACTAAGAATTTTTTCTCTTTGTCGCGGGTTCATGAGTCAATTTCGTTCCTGTTACAAACTTCTTCCTCCTACAAAATGCACCATTTGAATCCTCTGTATCCATTTTATACCAATATTTAGATTCCTTTTGATTTTCTCACGGGTTCGTCAGTTATTCTTGTTTAAGTCCAAAGATCTACAATTTCCAAAATGCACTACCATGTTCCTCCATCCTCATTTCTCACCATACTTAGTCATTTTCTCTTACTTCATTTCTCTCTCGATATTTTAATACTTATTCGATTTTCAACTCCACCATGGGTTTGCGGGTCATAACTCTTCAAAACTGTTGGAGTTACTTCACACACACCTAGGATTTCTTTTTCCTAAGGTTTTTCCTTGTTTGTTAGTCATAATTAGTCATTATCTAGTCTCCTATAATTTAGGGGAGAATATTCCACCTAGATAATATTCTCTTTCAATTGACACTTCAGTTTGACTAGTTGAGTTGAGTTTAGATGTTGCATTGGTTTTGTCACCATGCAACCTTGGGATAATCACCATGCTAATTCGACCTTTCCTTGGTATCATCACCAGACTGTCACAAAGGGGAAAAATGAATGTATTGTCACAAAGGATTCCATTCGGAATCCGAATGCATGCAAAAACAAATAGATATGATGTCTCAAATACTTTAGCAAAACAACCTTGGAGATCGCATCCCCGAGGGTGCCAAGAAGAAGAAGCTAGAAGATCAGAATTCCAAGCAAGGCAATTCTAGCCATGCTTTGATTGCCATCAACTCCTCTCCCGATGCTTGGATCATATATTCAGGAGCATCACATCACATGATTTCCTCAAAATAAGTATATTCTTCTTTGGATGCATGCAAAGGTCCTCCTATTCTGATGGGGGGGAACTCTTCTATCGAAGTCACCGGGAAAGGAAGGATTGAACTCACCAATGGAATCTTTGAGAATGTGTTGCACGTTCCCAAACTTTATGTAAACCTTCTCTCCATGTATCAGATGACGAATTCTGGAACCATAAAGAAAGTCGTATTCACACCCAATTTTGTGGACATCTACGACATGCAAACCAACTCCAGGGTTGCTACCGGTGAGGTAAATCATCAGTCTAGATTGTATACATTTTCTAAATTCATTGAACCTGATTCTTCTTTACTGCTTATTCATGTTGATGAAAGTAGTAGGATATGGCATGAAAGGTTTGGACATTTTAATTTCAGATACATGCAACATATTAGCAAGCAAATATCGGTTGATAGTCTACCAAACATCCATTTCTCCAAGGGAGTGTGTGAGGGATGTGTTCTCGGAAAACACCCTCAAGAGAAATTCGACAAGGGAAAGTCTCAGAGAGCCTCTGCACCTTTATATCTGACCCATAGTGACCTTATGGGTACTTTTCCGCATCCATCGATCAGAAAAGAGAGGTTTTTTCTCATTTTTGTTGATGATTTCTCACGTTTTACATGGATCTACTTTCTCAGGAAAAAATCTGATGTCTTTCAACACCTCAAAGATTTCAAAGCCCTAGTTGAGACATAGTCTGGAAAGAAGATCAAGGTCCTCCGAACTAATAATAGAGGAGAGTATGTAAATCATGAGATCAATGATATTTTCCATGAGGTAGGGATTCAGTTGCAACACATAGATCCCTATACTCCACAGCAAAATGGAGTTGTTGAGTGAAAAAAAAACAATCTCTAAAGGAGATGGCATCTTGTATGTTGCATGAAAAGTCACTACAACAGAGACTATGGGTTGAAACAATTAATTGTGCAACATACATCCAAAATATATCTCCCCATAGATATGTCAAGGATAAGACCCCCTATGAAGCTTGGAGTAGCCTCAAACCGAAAGTGACCCACTTTTGCATTTTTGGTTCACGTGCATGGGCCAGGATTCCCTCTGAAAAGAGGAAGGCACTTGATCCACAGAGAACTGAGTGCATTTTTGTTGGATATCCTGACGGTGTGAAGGGATATTGGCTTATTGATATTTCCTCGGACCATCTCATCATTGAACGTAGTGTCCAATTCGAGGAAAGTGTCTCGCATGTACTGCAATAACCGCATGCAGACACCTTCACTCTTCCACCTGTCCGAGATGATGAGCATGCACATGACGACTCTTCTTCAGATGAGAGTTTTGATTCAGAGGACTCAAATGATTTAGATTCAGAGTCAGTACAGTCAAATGCATTTGCAGATCCATAGCAGAGGCCCAAGTGGGCACATAATACTCTTCAGCATGTAGAGGATCTCATTGGTGATCCAACCGATACTAGGAGGACTCAATCTGATTTCGAGAAGCCTCCTGTTTCACTCACTACCACTGAACCATTTCCCTCCAGGCATCTTTTCTTGGTTCAATATTCATATCCACAGTCTTATGGCGAGGCTACTGGAAATCCCTTTTGGGAATCCTCCATGCAAGAGAAGTACAACTCCCTCCTCAAGAACCAGATTTGGGATCTGGTTCGCCTTCCTTTTGGGAGGAAACATTTCATATGTATATGGGTCTATAGGACCAAGAGCGCAGTGGATGGAAAAATTAGAAGATACAAAGCCAGGCTTGTTGCCAAAGGCTTTCAGCAGGTTCATGGTATTGACTATGATGAGACCTTCGCTCCAGAAGTGAACATGGATTCCATACGATTGGCACTTTCCATTGTGGCATCCAAGGGATGGGAAGTCCATCATATGGATGTGAATAATGCCTTTCTTCATGGTGATATCTCTGAGGAGATCTACATGGAGCAGCCCTAGGGATTTATGCAAGACTCATCTTTGGTCTATCGACTAAAGAATTCCCTTTATGGCCTCAAGTAGGCTCTTAGAGCATGGTATTCCAAGATGGACTCCTACCTATTGTCACAGAATTTTTTACGTTGTAAATCAAACTTGAATGTCTACATGCTCAGGATGGTTGATTCACTTCTACTCTTAGTGATGTACGTTGATGATTTGTTGATCACCGGTTGCTCGAATTCAGCGATTGTTGTAGTCAAGAGGATTCTACATGACAGGTTTTTGATGATGGACATGGGTCTACTACACTTCTTCCTTGGACACAAGATCAATCAGGATGCATCAGGCATCAAACTGTCTTAGGCCAAGTATGCACGAGATCTCCTTGAGAGATTTCACATGACAGACTGCAAGTCTACTCTGACTCCTTTCCTATCAAGAGTAAAAATTGAGGATGGTGGGAGACTCCACCGGTTGACAACACACTGTACAGATAGCTAGTGGGGAGCTCCTTGTATCTCACACACTCCATACCATACCTCTCATATGCAGTTGGCATAGTTTCCAGGTTCATGCAAGAGCTGCATGAGATACATTGGAAAGATGCAAAGTGTATCCTTCGATACGTATAGGGAACCATCACCTTTGGGATTCATTATGTAGAAAACTCTACATTATATCTCATAGGATTTACTGATTATGACTGGGATGGTGATAGCACTAATCGCAAGTCCACATCGGGTTACTCACTCAGTCTTGGTTCCAGGCCTATCTGTTGGTCAAGCAAGAAGAAAGATTCCATTGCTCTATCTTCAGCCGAGGCAGAGTACAGAGGTGTAGTTAACATAACCATTCAATCTATGTGGCTACAACATTTTCTCACTGAGTTGGGGATTCAGTTTCATCGGTTGATCGTCATATTGTGTGACAACCAGAGAACTCTAAAGTTTTGTAGAGATCCAGTTCAGAGGTAGTGAATGAAGCACATAGAGATCCACATCCACTAAATCTGGGACTTAGTACATGAGGGGATCATTGACCTATAGTTATGTCCTTCAGTAGAACATATGAAAAACATCTTCACTAAGACCTTCACTGAGCATAAGTTCCATTCTCTACGAAGTCATCTTGAAGTGAAGGAAACAGTTGCCTAGAACCTATAGTTATTCTTTTTAAATACATTNCCATGAGTTTTTCCCTCTTTCCTCACTTTATTTCAATGTATGTTTTGTATTTGGGTACCTAACATGGCCTCGTTGTCGGGACCCATTCTTTATTTTCACCATAGTGATGTTCACGGGGGGAGTTGGATTTACTTCACACACACCTAGGATTTATTTTTCCTAAGGTTTTTCATTTTCTATTAGTCATAATTAGTCATTATCTAGTCTCCTATATTTTAGGGGAGAATATTCCACCTAGACAATATTCTCTTTCAGTTGACATTTTAGTTTGACTAGTTGAGTTGATTTTAGATGTTGCATTGGTTTTGTCACCATGCAACATTAGGATCATCACCATGTTAATTGGACATTGCCTTGGTATCATCACCAGACTAGCACATTACCCTTGATTCCCTGAGTTAACTCCTCACTACTCTTTGTTCAGTCAGTTAACTGAAGACTAATTGACTAGTTAACTCAACTAGGTGGCAGTTCACTCGTGTAACTGCCTGAGAGACTAGAATAGGTGGTAGTTCACTCGCGTAACTACCTGAGAGACTAGAATAGGTGGCAGTTCACTCACTTAACTGCCTAAGAGACTAGAATAGGTGGCAGTTAACTCCCATAAGTGATGGTGTGTGTCCATATCAGTCTAGACCACCACTATGGAAGATTGGTTCTCCTCCAGTGCACACTCATTGAGTTATACAGAGTATATCATGTGTAAATTATTCATTATTCATAATGGTTAATGAGAATTCTTTCATTCTTTCTCTCCTTCTTCTTCTTTCTCCAATTATCTCTGCAAATGCGTGTATTATTTTTTAGATATATATGTTATGTGCAAGTTCAACACATTTACAAAAACTCCCCCCCCCGCCGCCTACGTTCGACCGATCTAGTCTTATACGTAGTTATTTCTCAAGTTTTCTCCATGATGTCGCAGGTCTGCAGGTTTTTCTTGATTCCAATATGTATTGACATACATCCGATCCTTCGTCGCTCCGCGGTAATACGTGTCTCATCTTGTCACTCTCCCCAAAGTAAATTTAATGCAAATATTCCAGAAAATAACAAGTGGTTAAAATATTAAAAGGCCGATATTAATGGCGAATTTCTCGAGACAATTATCCATCAATTCAAATTTGATTCATATTGTCGCGCAGAGGGTTTTTTCTGCAATGACACCAAAATGTTAGCACTCCAAAATTTGTTTGCGTTGTATCAAAGAAAACCCCAAGGCCATTGTTTCAACCAACTTTGGATTGTATTCTGACCTATACAATTAGAGAGGGCTCTCTCATATGTCTAATGACTGGTAATAACTCAAAGGATTCATCAATAAATGCACAGAGGTCATATTTTGCAATAGGACAGGTCTATTTTTGTTTTTAAAAGGGTTGGTAGAACAAACAAGGAAAAGGTACCATTGGGCAATGGAGTCAAGGCCTGAATTTCAATGTTTTTACAATCAACGGCTGGTTGGTTTCTTTCTACAGATTTGAGGCAAAATAGGTGCTATGCTCAGTAAATAAATTATAAGAGATGAGAGATGGAAAGGAGAAGAAATCCCACTACACTACAGGCATCAATCAATGGATGAATCTCCAGTACATCTTTAGAATAAAGGACATGAAGATTAATTACTAAATAGAGCATCAAACGAAGATGAATTATGTAAAGTAACTATTAACACATAACACACATCATTAGTGTGAAAGGAGCATCGAACATGGATGAATTCCTACCACTTAATCTCATACAATGCTAGCAGAAAAACATAATCATGGAAATGATATACAAGAAACACATACTGAACATAAACACCATGATGAATCTCAAATCTCAGAAAGAGGAAACTTCTGCATTAACTTCAAAGGAATAAACAAGTCTTGATATGTAGTACAATAGTCCTCTTTTCCCCAAAAGAGTCCCCATGTTTACATCAAAATAACCCAATTATATAGAAAAATAATGCCACATTTCGTTGTTAGGGTTGAACTACTACCTCCTAGAATCATGGATCTTGTTTCTTTGAAAGAGAATAATAACTTCAACGGATTTACTAAAAATAGAAAACCCGACTTTCCCAAATCATAATCGTAACCGAAATATTATTTACAATCATTTATCATGATCAAAATTTGACCATATGGTTGTGATAAGTCATCATGTGCACTGTTGGACACTCTGTCACCCTTGCACAACAAGTATGCTATGCAACAGTAACCTACAACAAAATCACAATGGATTGTGTAACAAACTAAGAAAATAGGGCTTAAATATGACATCATATATCCCGAATAAAAAATGATTTTTTAAAACTGAGAGAGGTTTTTGTATATGAACATATTCTTGAGAAAAAAATATCTCTTCTTTCTAAAACTCCTCTCCAGTATCCTGGGATCCGCGCCCAAAGATGACGACAAAAACAAAATCTAAAAAAATGGGTTTTAAATATTCATTTGAATCTACCAAAATATGAAACTTGTTTCAAATCTGAGAGAGGTTTTTATTATTTGTTTTTTCCTCGACAAAAACCTCTCGAGGATTTTCCAAATTCATCTCCAGTTGGTCAGAAAGTGATACTAAAGTTGACCACTAAACCAGTCATATACACAACGCGCCCTATAGCCTATGCGTAGGAAAATCCTCTGCGTGAAAAAACCCTCTGCGCGGAAAAATCCCGTATGCGGAAAAACCCTCTTCCCGGAAAAATCCCCTATGCGGCAAAAATATTTGTGCAGAAAAATCCTCTACATGACAAAACCCTCTACACGGAAAAATCCCATGCGTGGAAAAATCCTCTGTGCGGAAAAACTCTCTGCGCGGAAAAATACTTTGTGCAACAACATCCTCTGCTCGAAAAAATCCTCTGTGCGATAACATCCTCTGTGCGAAAAAATCCCCTGCGCAGAAAAAATCTGTGCGTGGTAAAATCCTTTGCGCGACAAAACCCTCTACGCAACAACATCCTTTGCAGAGTGAATTCCTCTGCGCAACACGCAACAAATGAAAGCAACGAAATCCTTTGCGCAACAAACTTGCACAATGCGTATGCTTTTGAGGTTTGCAACAATACCAATGACATGGAGTTTCATGATTGTTCCTTCTCTGACCTCATGAAAGGTGATGATGAACCATAATACCTTTTGACATGATATTCACCCTAACCTATGACTCATCTAGGAATCCCTTGATTTTCCCAAGATCATGTCATGACTTTGAAAACTTTGGACAAACCTCTAACTCTAGCTATGAAAATCATGGTGCTAACAGGTGGTATGATGAAATGTGGTAGCTAATGTGAAAGTGTGAAACTCCAAATCGGTGAGTATCATCTCAAAAATCACATGTTTTCAATTGAAATGGGTGGTTGTGATGAATTTTTTGGGTCATAATGACTACACACTTTGGGACCTATTGTTGACCCTCAAATGTGATAAGTCATTTGAGAACTCTTTTGTATATTTTATTTTCAACACTTGGAATTTGTTTTCTTTGTCGCAGGTTCATGAGTTAATTTCATTCTTGCTACAACCTTATTCCTCCTACAAAATGCATCATTTGATTCCCTTGTATCCATTTTATACCAATACTTAGATTCCTTTTGATTTTCTCACGGGTTCGTCACATTTTCTTATTTAAGTCCGAAGATCTACAATTTCCAAATTGCACTACCATGTTCCTCCATCCTCATTTCACACCATACTTAGTCATTTTCTCTTACTTCATTTCTCTCTTGATATTTTAATACTTATTCAATTTTCAACTTCACCACGGGTTCACAGGTCATAACTCTTCAACCCCCCCCCCCCTCTACGTCTGACCGATCCAATCTTATACTTAGTTATTTCTCATGTTTTTACTATGACTTCTCGGGTCTGTGGGTTTTTCTTTATTCCAATATTTCTTGACATACATCTGATCCTTCATCGATCCGCGGTAATACATGTCTCATCTTGTCACTCTCCCCAAAGTACATTTAATGCAAATATTGCAAAAAATAACAAGTGGTTAAAATATTAAAAGGTCGTTATTAATGGTGAATTTCTAGAGACAATTCTCCATCAATTCAAATTTAATTCATATTAATCATTTCTTTGAAATAAGAGTTTCAAGGTATATTATGTTAAAAGGGATTACTTTGAAATTAACATTTTAAAGTGACTATACATTAGTCTGCCAAATTCATCAAGCATGACAACGAGAAGAAGATAAAAGTTCTACGGGGACACTATAAAATCATTTGGGTGAGAGGATAAGAGATTCCAATGGTCAAGATCATACTGGTATTATTCATCACTACCACTTCTGAAAAGGAATGAGAACCAAGTTTGGACATCAAGGATTGCTTTAGCAGGTTGTGTATCATAAGTTTTTGATTCCAAAGAACTAGTTTCTTGGTGCATGGACAAATACAATAAAAATTAGAGCACAATTAAACTTCAAGGAGATCCCCTATTTCTCTAGCACCTTCAGTCTTCAATAAAATGATCAAACTCCCAGAGTCGGCAATTTCATTCAAAGGAGATGAATCCAAGAGTTTCCTGAAGGAAAGAAACAATGGATTGGACCTTCTGTAGGAATATCTTGAAAACTCGACATTCATACTAGAATATTTATCTAACATCCAAACCAGTTTGTTAAAAACATTTATCGAGAAATAGCATGGATTTTCTCCAGAGTAGATGGTCAAGAATATATGGCTACCATTCCCTGACTAGCTTTGTATATTTTACATTTTACGGTTCACGAAAAAAAAAAATTGACTCAGAAAAGATTATTTCTGGAGAAATATCTTTTCAGTTATCAAATTTCAAGAACAAGAAATTTTACATGTCTTCATACCTAATATTCTCCATCACTTACTGTCACGTTTTCAAGGGTTTGAATTTGGGAAAACAAGTCAATTGTAAAATTGACCCAGTGCAGATGTGGTACCCAACCCTTTGGAAATAGAAATCTACGTATCATTTCTATGAATTTCATAACACAATTGTTTCTTCCTTCAAAAAACTTATCTTTGGGCTGAAAACATTGAAACTATATTTAGAAGAAAAGACTTTCCTAAATAAGAAAGGAAGCATTGAAGCCATGGAGAACTATAGTGTTATGTGAATTTATTGTTCTCAAGAAAAACCTTTGTGCCTCCTGTATTATGTGTCAATAATTATATTTGTTGTAGAGGTATGTAGACAATTTATATTTTGGGCTCATTTCTTTCATGAAAAAAGAAAAAATCAATTTGTTCATTTGCCTTGGATAATTGGGGAAATTTTATTGAGAAATACTTCAAATATTGATGAATTTTCAGTGCAATTTGACCAATATAACTTAAAGTTAGTAGATGAAATCAAAGGGTTCAACCCTAACCACTTTCTTATGGATCATATGACATATGTCAGCTTTATTATTTCACTTACTAATTCATTTCTATTTGGAGAAGAAAGAAGTTAAAACTAGGGCCCTCAAGAAGTGTTTGTTGAAAAGACACAAGAGGACATTGACATTGTTATTAGCACTACTAACTAACATAGACAAAGGGGAAGAGTTTTTAATGAAAGGAGTACTTGTTCTCCTAATATATCTCAAAAAATAAGCCAACCAAAACCAAATTCTCAGTCAATAGCACATGAACAAAAGAAGTCTCCAATGGATTATTCTAATGATGGAGGTGACCATAACCCTCTTAAGGGAAGTATTGAAAGACCCCATAAGTTTCTAGTAACCACTAAAAGAAAAAGGAAGATAAATCAGGAAGGAACAAATGAGGTCAAACCTGAATATGAAATCTTTGTTGTATACATGGGTTTGGATGCAAATACTCAGGGCATAGAATTCCTGTACAAAGAACAAAGAGTGCAGGAAAGCAGGAAAGTTGCAACCGAATTGGAAATGCATGAACTACTCTTATTTGAAGAAGATTCCTTGACTTTGCATAGTGTTATGTTCGACTAGAGTACAAAGAAACTGGTCTTTGAAAAATTTCATTCAAAAAACAAAAAAGTTCAAGGAAAATCTAGTTCGGAATTTGATCTCAATGGGGTTCCACCTTCTAAAATTGTACAGATCCACAAAGTTAAAGGGGAATCCCTTATAGTGTTTTTTGATGAAATGGAGAATGAAAATTCAACCTTGAAAGACATAATTAAATAAGTAGAGAGTGCTCTAATTCCTCCACCCATATTTTCCAACCCAATTGATACAATGCATCCATGGAAGACTTTTGATGGAACACCAGAATCTAGTTCAAGATTGAGAGGTACATAAATATTACTTGCCCCAATGAGAAGATATGTTGGAAAAAATATTAAGAAAATAAAGGCTCTAGCCCTTGATACTTAGGTATTGGAAAATAATTTCATTTCTTTAGAATCAAGGATGATGAACTTGAGACAATATCTACAAGATGACCTAGAAAATGATGAGGAATTGTATAAAGAAGTTGTTACCACCTTTGTTATGAAAGTTTCAAATATGAGTGAGTTAAAAAGAAAAGAAGAAGACTTACCCTCCCTGGTCCGCATTAAACAACTAAAGGCATGTTGGATTAAAAGAATTAAATGTTTAAAATAAATATTGGTCGATATTGACACTTTAAGTGTCAAAAAGGGAGAATCATATCTAAAATTAGTTGAGTTGGATCTAGCTGGAACAACCAGAGAATTTCATGACCCAAAGATAATTTTAAATTCTATATTTATGACTAAGGAGTAATTTGAAAAGAAATTAGAATCATTGAAATCTACATCAACCGAGAGATTCAACAGTTTAACAGAGTATTCAAAATTTGAAGTAGAAAGTTGGTTAGTTAATTATGTAAAGAATAATGAAGATATATAAGATATATTATATCAAATTTCAATTGACTACCGATAGATAGAGGATTCATTATTTTACATAAGAGTAAGGAAAGAGATAAGTATCACACCAATGAGGGATTATACTGAAATTTGGTTAAAGCAAGATTTAATCAAAATAATGGAAACAAATCAAGAAATGGCAGTTACAAACGGTTAAAGAATCCCAACAAAGGAGAATACAAAGGGCACCTCGACAAGAATATAGTGAAGAGGAAAAACCATCACAGTGAGTAAAATGATCACATATTTCATAATTTCTCTATTCTTTTTCTCTTCTCATTCAAGAATCATTCAGTTGTGTCTTGTCTTTCTTGAGAAAACGTAACTGATTTATAATCACTTCCTTCTTTCTTATTTTCAGGTTCAACCCCGTTCCAATTTATTTTATGGTCCATGGGAGCCACATCCCAGTCCATTTGGATGAATTCTATTTTTATTTATTAAGAGACGATTAAAGACTAATATTTTTTGAACTCCCAAGAGAACTTCTTTGGGGTGTAATTTCAATTACTTCTCGGACTCTAATTTATTGAAAATGGGATATTTGGAGTCACCTATCATATTCTCTATTATTTTGAATGAAATACTTTTTTAAAGTTCCTTCAATTGTGGACTTGTGTCTTTCCTTCTTATGAATGTGATCAAAATTTATGATATTGTGATGGATGTGAGAATTACATTAATTTTCATATAATGGTTCTTTTTTTTCTCTACAATATTTTGTGTATTTTGTATCATAGTCTTTGAAATATTCTTGGTCCTCTTCTCAAGAATTCTCTTTGTGAATATATTTTTTTTTTCAATCATTATTATTTTGTATTTTTTTTAGCATTAAAGATTGGGGCTTCTTTTGAATATCCCCTATTTTAATATCCCAAGTATGAAGATATATCTTTTAGAACATACAGAGGAGTAACACCTATATAAAAACATAGGGGGGTATTTTATCCTCATGAAATTACTATTTGGATCTTAACCAATATAAACATCAACATTTTTGGTGACCATACTAAAGAGAACAAAAGGATGGTTTCGTAGACAGAAATATTCATGACTCAACCCGAACCTAATCAACCTCGATTACAAGTTGGACTGAGAAATCAAACAATGTTTTGCATTAGTTATACGATTTGGTACTATCAATAGTGAGAAGCCGAGAAGAGATTGAAATATCATGGGAAACCCTCACTCGCAAGGAAGACCGAGAAATTACAAGAAGACAAAGAAAAAGATTTTGAAATTCAAGAAAAAACTATAATCATATAAAGGTCCAATAATAAAAAGCAAGAGTAAACAACTTAGATTTCCTAAAGTTGGTGAAATTCCAGAATAGAGACAAGAAGAACCCTAATAATTGGAGACAAAGAAGAAAGAAACGAACTTCTTGAGAATCAGGAAGAGAGACAAATAATTCCAAGAAGAAGAAGGCCTAGAACTAGTCCACTTAATTTGCAAAGGAAACAACATCCATTAGTGACTCTTCCCCAAGGAGTGCTACTAGCTTTCTCAGGAGATGGAAGAATAGATCCAAAGTGACATCTAGACAATTTTTTGGCGATATGTGATATCCATTTGATAGAACATGATGATTTCATGGTTAGAGTATTGTTGTAGACTTTGAGAGGACGATCCTATAAGTGGTACCTCTCTCTTCATGCTCAATTGATTTCATCAGATGATTATTTGGAGAACACGTTCCTGAATATTTATGCACCCCCAATTGCATACCATACATTGCTCACACAATTCACTCAAATTAATTTAAAAAGGGGTGAAAAAATAAGAGACTTTATTTTAAGATTTTTCAAGACATTGAATCAGATTCCAGAAGAGAAACAATCAAATGTTCTTGTTATCTTTGGTTGTTATAAGAACGCAATTCATGTGAATGTAAATTATGCCATCATATCCTCAGGAATAAATAATTTGGATGCATCTATTCAAAAAGAAACTAAAATGGAGGAATTTATGTTAGAAACAAATGAAAATCCTAAGATCATCCTATGGAAATTTCAGAGGAAAATGAACACTCTTTCCATATCAAATCCAGGACCGTCAACCTCAAGGAATGTCAAGAATTGAGGATTTGGTGGAGAAATCCTCAAGGAGCTTATCCCTAATGTAAAAAATGATCCAGCCACAACTTAAAAAATAAGGAAAAGAATGGAAATAGCTCAAATGAATAGAACTATTTGATAGATGCAAAACGAACTAACGAGATTAAGAAGAGATGAAAATTTTGTTCCTACAAATCAAAATACAAGAATTCATGTTCAGGAGCAAAGAATAAACCATGTCCAAGAGAAGAGAATAAGAAATTATGAAAGAAATGAATAGCACAGGAAAAGGAAACATAGAGTGTCGAACCCTAAATTTGTGGTATTGGAATAAATTTTTGAAGAAGAAAACTTTGAGAATTTTGATAAAGAGGTAGATATCATTCAAGATGAAATTCTTGAATCAATACAAACGAATGAAGGTGATTCATCCTTTTACATTTTTAATGAACACGAATAACCTAGAATTGTTGTCCCTTGACCAAGTTTTGGGAGTTTCTTGGTCATGTTGACCTATTTTGGGACTTCGACAACCTTTCGAAGGAGGAGCACAAGTCGAAGCGGAGATCACGGGATCTAGACCCCCTTTTGGGCCCCTTTTTGGGTTTTTGGGAATATGTAATAGAAATGGGATGTCGGCCCATGGGTTTACCCATGCTTAGGAATATTTTGTAATACATAAATAGATTCCTAGGCTAGATAGAAGTAGTAGTGCATCTATGTGATATAGGTCAATGTGCTAAGTGCAAAAGGAATGGCTAAGTGCTAGATATATGTGATCAAGGGATTGTAAGTGATATGTGTATATTGTGTAAGACTTGTAGAGCTGAGTGCAAGTCCCTATGAGAGACTTTAGAAGGTTTTGTGTTGTAACGCAAGGAAGAAGGATCTAGCTAGATGCACAGATCTTTTGTCATGTGCGGAGTAATGGTTTTGAGGCTTTGTGCTTGTAACCGATTGACCAAAGATTATAAAGAAGAAGAGTTGGTGGACGTAGCCCCAAGGTGGGGGCGAACCACGTAAACCCTATGTGATGTGATTTGTTCTTTGTCTTGATGTATTTAGATATTATATGCGAAATTCTATGATATGTTTAGATAGATCTATTCATGCTTGGTGCTTATTATATGTGAGAATGTTATATCTGATCTAGATATTCATGCTTAGTGCTTGATATGCCAATTCTGATCCATTTGTATATGTTAAGTTCTTGAATACTGTAGATTGGTGTGAATGTTGCGAAGCTCTATCTTATAAGAGAAGTGGTTATTGACTATATATTGAGGAACTAATGGTGTTAAGTGATCTATCAAGTGTTCTAATCACAGATCTATGTCCCAGCTAAGGTTGCAGACACTTGAGTCCTGCAACCACCCCTGCCTCTACCTCGGGTGAGACTTAATCTACTTCGCAGGTGTTTCTGAAAGGGTCGGTAGTTAGGGTTTTGTTGGTGCGTTGTTGTAGCATTGAACCCTGGGTATGCCCCTGTGCCAACAAATGGTTCTGTTGTCGGGACCTGAAACTGTGATTGTTGGGAACTGAGAAAGAGGAAGCTCTGTGCAAAGATTCGTCCTGAAATTGTGAAATCCTTGTGCGTAGATCTGTGCCCTAGTGCGCAGTATTCTACTTGATCTGTAAATATATGTTCTAAAGAGAGAAGGTTAGATCTGAAAGAAAGAATCCCGATCTGAATAAGAGAAGGTCGGATCTGAAGAAAAGAAGCAAGATCTGAACACTTTGTTCTCTAAGAAAGATAAAAGTGGAAATTTATGACTAGAAGAGGTAAGATCTGCAAGATCTGTGCTCTGATAAAGCTAAGAATAGTTAAAAATTTTAAGATCTGGAAGCTTTGTGCCCTGTAGAAGTAAGATAAGTGGAATTTTTTGTTTCTAGAATATGGATCTAGGTCCGTTTAATAGAGTCTATCCTAGTTTGAAAGTTAGGTCATTGATAGATGAAAGAAGATTTGATATGAGTAGATCTAATAAGAATAGTGAAAGATATATTATACCTATGCAAAGAAAGAATGTCCAGACCAACAACTGGATGCAGGATCCTAGAAAGAATTTGTTGCAGGTTAGCAGGATCCTAGAAGACCAGGACATATTGCTAAGGAATGCCCTCGTGGAAGACCTAGTTGTATTTGTTGTAAAGCTCTAGACCATGAAGTATTAGATTGCCCTAGAATGATTGCTAAGCTTGAAAGAATGAACCTGAATCAAGAAAACCCTAAGGCAGATCCAGAACCTACGGACGAACCTTAGAAAGAATCAGAGAAAGCATTTCTATAGATGAAAGAAACCCTGAATGACCACCGACATGTCAGCTTATCAAATATATTCAACAAAAAGGAATGCATCAAAGAAAGAATAGGAGACTTTGACATTGACTGTGTTCTAGATGAGGAAACATAGGTGAATATCATGACATTGAGAACCTGGGAAGCTATAGGAAGGCCTACTATGATCCCTTCACTAGGAGGAATAAGTTTATTCAGAGGAAAGATAGTAAACCTATGTGGAAGGCTTGCTCGAATACCTATGACTGTCAATGGAACTTCGACAGAAGAAGACTTTGAGATTATTAAATTTGTTGAAGACAACGCCCCATTTACCATGTTAATAGGAAAACCTTGGATTGATAGAGACCAAGCCAGACGAAAGGAAGAAGAAGAAGTTTTGGAATAGAAGAAGCAAGAGTTAAAATACTTTATGACCAGAAGGATCGCGCACTTGATTGAGGAACAAGAGAGTCGATCGCAGATATTTAATACTAGAAACCAAGATGTCTAAGCTAAGAGAACACTAGAGGATCCTCAGAAGATTGAATTACCTATCCCAAACAAAGAAGAAGTATTATCCAGGAACCCTAGGAAAGAACTTCGACAACATGAAGTAACTAAGACCAAAGAAGAAAAGAATCAGAATGAGAAAAGCATTACCAAGCTAAAACTCATAGGAAAAAAGGCTAGAAAGTTAAGAAAGAAGAGGGATGATACTGAAAGGTTACAGGAGGTTCTAGAGGAGACCTCGCAGATAGAAAAATTACAGAATTGGAGCTTTGTTGAGATATCAGAACAACGACACATGGCACTTCGCCATGACGAAGAAATATAGTTGTTGGGGTCAATATATCCGTTCGACTTCCACTCCGAATGGACAGAAAATAAATAAAGGTTCTTCATCCAACTGTTGAACTGTGCCATAATAGATCGAACAGGAGTTATTGGAGGGCCATACCCATTGCAAGCCAACCATTGTCAAATTACCTATTTAGATCATCGCGCCATGCACCAAGAACACTTTTTCCAATCGAGAATTCGATCCCACAGTCTAATCTGAGTTTATACAGTGATCATTGTGCTCTCATTCTCTCTCTCATTACCATTTTTGAGTTGTTCCCCAATCCCACGAATTGTTTACCCTGAGTGTGTATGTCGGGAGCATTGAGCACTGCAGAGAAATCCGCTGAGGAAGTTTTGATCGAATTGATGAAAGAAAGAGCCATATCAGATAGAGGAGTGTCTATAGGTGTACAAGCATCTTTGACGAGAGGACTGCAAGCCTCTCTGTCCACTACTCGATCTAGACCATCCCGGCCAACTGATGAGAAATGAACAAAGCACAGAGACAATATCGCGAATGCTAAGTTGATTCCGACCATTCTACCTGCTTATCTACCACCTCTGAGTGGCACAATAAACCAAGACAGTGTGCCTAGATATTTTGAATATGAATTGGTCACTGCGTACCTTCCGAAGGGGATACGCATAGTGCGCGTAAACCAGGATAAGATCACAGCGTTGAATTTTAGTGACTTCAACCTCAGCGACAAGAAAGTTTACAATATGCTATCCCCATACAAGTATCTGACTAGAACTAAGGGAAATAATTCAAAGATCGTTCCCTAGCAGTGTACCATGAACCTCGTGCAATCCACACTACTTAATGTAATGAAGATTGCTCACTTCGGGAGGCATCAAGAAGTGAATGTGTGCATCAAGTTGTTGATGTCCTGCTATCATGGAGTATACTTATGGTTGAACTGCTGCATCACAGTGGATCTGACTTTGATTAATTGGATCACAAGGATTAGCATGCAAGGCCCTGACCCACAGGATTTCTACCTTGGAAAGACCAAAGATCGCGCTCTCGCCCAGAGAATAAAGGATACTTACAGCGATGAAGAGAAGGAAACATGAGGCTACAAGGTAGCCTCTATCCAGAGAGGCATTTTGCACCTTGCCTGTCAATTGATCGCAGGCAATCTAGTTCGTAAGAACCGACCAACCCAAGTAACTAGATTCCTAGTCGACCTCCCAGGGAAGTGCGCAAAGGGACTACAGATGAATTGGGTGAAGTACCTCGTGAACCAGCTAGAACTAGATTGCAGGGAAGTGCAGGATCAGGGATACGAATTCCACTTCAGTTGGCTTCTTATCCTGATCACTTTTATCACATGGGAGATGTCAGAAGGTGCAACCTTCCCGGACACCGATCCATTTGAACCTCTGGCCATGAAGTTTAGCACGCTGTGGTACTCCAACGATATGAACAAGAAATGGCAATCAAATTTTGTCTTCCACAGGTATTATAACCAGTTGAAGGTATCAATACAGGCCACGCCTTGTATAACCCCGAACACACTTCACAGGTTTAGACCCTTAATGAAATTTAGCACAGACCACCATTTCATCTATATCACTGTGCATGTTGATGAGCATAAACATCAGCTACAATCATACTACAAGTTAACGAAGGATTACTTGGAGGATATTACCAAGGAATGGTCGATGGACCTCGTCGTTCCAGTGAACCCCGCAGAGATGTCTGATGTTGACAACCCCGAAACTGCGTCGGATACAGTCGGACCTAGAAATATAAAGAAGATCGAAGAGGTCCATGATTTAGACAGTGCATCCATGAAGACCATGTCCATCTCAATAGAGCAAGGAGGTGATGGCACAGAAGTCAAACAAAAGAAAGGCAAGGTTACACCGCCAAGAGACGAGGAGGATCCCTCCAAGAAAAGGAAGGTTTCCCCTCCAAAACCTTCTTCAAGGAAGAAAATTAAAGCAAACAGAACCAAATTCAAGACCACCCTCACCTCAGACGACTTCGACTTCATCATCACAACACTGAATGATTCTTCTCTAGAGATAACAAAGAAGCAAGAAGCTAAGAAGGAGGAGGTATTCAATCAGATTAAGGATGAGCTCCAAGGAGTGCAGCAGGCACTACAGTCCATCCACACAGTATCCACTGCGCCCCTGACAGCTGGAACACTAGAACTAGGTGATGAGCCCGCTCAATTACACCAGATCGCTAATACAGTTGAAGCTCACCTTTGGCGAACTCAGGGAGAAACAACACAAGCCACCCAAGATTTAGCGCGAGTACAGAAAGACCTTGAGGACCAAATAAATGTTGCATAAAAGTAAAATCTTTCTCTACAAGCTAAATGGGATGAAGAAAAAGTAGAGCTACAACAAATCAAGGAACAGTTGCTCGCTGAGAAACTTGAAGTTAAGGAAAGGGTCGATAAAGAACTTCTCTATGTGACGGTCATCGAAGTACAGACCAAGGAACAAGTTCCAAAACAGGTGGCACAACTAGAAGAGGTAATCTAGAAGCTACAGCAACACATCACCGACTTAGAGCTCCGTGCAGTACCTAAAACCCCACAGGAGATAAGGAACCAAAGAGAAGTAGCCTCCTATAGTGTAGTTGATAGATTAAAATCTCTTTCCTTGGAGTGCAAGAAGCTCAGTAACCGCAGCGCCCAGACCTATGAAAATCTCACTGAAAATCCGAAATTGCAGAAACTGGAGTCGTAGCTCTAAGAAGCGAAGTAAAACACAGATACACTACAGGCGCAACTGAAGGCCCTTTTAGCTGTAGAAAGGATGAAGAGATATCAAGAAAAACACACGTCTCAGCATCAAATCCATATGATTCAAAGAAAAGTGATGGAAGTCACCCAACGACTTCAACCTATGCAAGAAAAGGCATGTCTATTGTTTACAGAGGTCGAGAGCCAAGGAGCAGAGCTAGAACAGGTCATCCTCATAGCAGAACAACACCTATAAGGGCCATTGAATGACGCAGTGATCCAGGAGTTCACCAAACAAGAGGCCACAACAAAGTAGCAAGTCGAAGAAGCTTGAGGCATTCGAGGCAGAACTACTCAGACCTGAGTGACTCAGGATGAGTTACAGGTGAGTGTTGGGGGCCTGTTGGCCCTTGACCAAGTTTGGGGAGTTTCTTGGTCATCTTTACCTATTTTGGGACTTTGACAGCCTATCGAAGGAGGAGCGCAAGTCTAAGAAGATATCATGGGATCTCGAGCCCCTTTTGGGCTCCTTTTTGGGTTTTTGAGAATATGTAACGGGAATGGGATGTCATCCCATGGGTTTACCCATGCTTAGGCCTATTTTGTAATATATAAATAGATGCCTAGGCTAGATAAAAGTAGTAGTGCATCGATGTGATATAGGCTGGTGTGCTAAGTGAAAAAGGAATGGCTAAGTGATAGATCTATGTGATCAAAGGATTGTAAGTGCTCTATGCATATTGTGTAAGACTTGTATAGCTGAGTGCAATTCCCTGTGAGAGACTGTAGAAGGCTTTGTGCTGCAAAGAAATGAAGAAGGATCTAGATAGCTGCGCAGATCTTTTGTCCTGTGTGGAGTAAGGGTTTTGAGGCTCTGTTCTTGTAATCGATTGACAGGAGATTATAAAGAAAAAGAGTTGGTGTGCATAGCCCCAGGGTGGGGGTGAACCACGTAAACCCTATGTGATGTGATTTTTTCTTTGTCTTGATGTATTTGGATATTATATGTGAAATGCTCTGATATGTTTAGATAGATCTATTCATGATTGGTGCTTATTATATGTGAGAATGTTAGATCTGATATAGATATTCATGCTTAGTGCTTGATATGCCAATTCTAATCCATTTGTATATGCTAAGTGCTTGAATACTGTAGATTGGCGTGAATGTTGTGAAGCTCTATCTTATAAGAAAAGTGGTTATGACTATATATTGAGGAAATAATGGTTCTAAGTGCTTTATCAAGTGTTCTAATCATAGATTTGTGTCCCAACTAAGGTTGCAGACACTTGAGTCCTGCAACCACCTTTGCCTCTACCTCGGGTGAGACTTCATCTACTTCACAGGTGTTTCCGAAAGGGTTGGTAGTTAGGGTTTTGTTGGTGCGTTGTTGGTGCGTTGAACCCTGGGTCTGCCCTTGTGCCAACAAGCATCTCACAAGAAAATGTTGTACAAACTAGAGCACAAGTAAATAGATTCAAAATGAAAGAGGTTTTCAAGAAAGAAAAAGAAAATGTTGTAGAGACAACAAAGCAACAAACAATTTCTAATAAAGCAAAGAATACACAACAGATAACCTATAATGTGATTGATGATTTTACCAAGTTAATAATTACTTTTCCTTTCATGGAAGTGGTGAAAATTCCAAAACAGGGGGAGAATATTTTAAAGATTCTTGACAATCCAAGCACTAGATTAGAAGCGGCTGTCATAAATTCTAGGCAAAATCAAAAATTTTCATCAGTCAATCCAAGGAGTAAAGTTCCATCATTTTACATAACTATAGAAAATCATGATGATATATTGCATAATTGTTTGGTTGATAGTGGAGCAACCAATAACATCATGCCCTTGTCAATCATGGAGGCACTCTAAATGGGATGTACCAAATATTATGATATTGGGGAAGTATTTATGCAATTGATTCAAGAAAGGTCCCATCTTATGATGAGATTAATTTTTTTGTTCGTGGATAACTACAACATTGCACATCACAATAGTATTTACCATTATAGTGGTGGATTTTCCTCCAACATACAGAGTTTTTTTAGGAAGAGATTGGTCTTAAATGATTGGAGGTTATATTATGAATGATGGAAGTTGCATTGATGCTTCCTAACAAATATGGAACAATGGCTAGAGTTCTCAGAGAATCCAGAAATCTTGTATCTTCCAGGAAAAAAGAAACTGAATTAATGGAGAATTACATTGATGCAGGGATTGGAAATTATGTTGTTCTTAGTCTAGAACAAGTCAACTCTTCAAAGTAAGATGAGGATAATTCTTTTCAAGGATTCTAGAAGATGTCGTTTGATGGCTCCTGCTTCAAATCTGGAAGTGGAGTAGGGATTGTTTTCAAAATCCCTTAGTCGATTATTTATCCACATGCTATTAGAATTGATTTTCCTTGTACAAACAATGAAGTAGAATATGAAGCACTAATACAAGGGATGGATATTTCATTACAGATGGAAGTAGAAAATTTTATAGTAACTGGCGATTTTGAACTGGTCATAAATCATATTAAAAAGAAATACAAGATCAAGAAAGAAAGGATGAAGAATTATGTAAAAAGAGTAATTAAACTTATGGACTCTTTCAATTCACTCAATATTTGTTTCATCCCTAGAGACAAAAATAATAAGGTTGAATCATTGGCGGTTTTTTCATCCCTATTTAATCTTGATGATTTTCAGAATCAAAATACATTTCGTGTTAAGAGAATTTCTAGGCCCTCGTTACCTGAAAATCAAGATTACCTGCAAGTTTTTGAAAATGGTGAACATGTAGCTAATTTTCTTGTTAATTCAAATGATGCTTATGAAATTTCGAATGATCAAAATCATGTATCTATCTCAAAATATTGTATTGGTTTTGAATCTCTATTCACAAGAGATGATCAAACAAAACTTCATCATCCAAAGGAAGAGACGTCTTTCAAAAATGTGCAAGAGACACAAAAAATAAACATTGGAACTCGTGACTCTCCCAAATATGTAAATCTTGGTATGAGTGGCACAAAGGAATAAATCAAGCAATATACTTCCATGTTTCAATAATTTTATGATATTTTTTCTTGGACTTACAATGATCTAAAGGAATATGACAAGCCCATTTTTCAACACATCATACCCCTTAAAGAAGGAGTGAAGTATGTCAAGTAGAAATTAAGAATAATCAATCCCAAGATGAATCCTTTAGTAAAATTGAACTGGATAAATTAAATAAGGCTAGAAAACTTATTCCCATAAGACGTTTAGAGTGGCTCTCGAATCCAATAATAGTCAGAAAGAAGAGTGGGGAAATTATCCTTTGTGTTGATTTTAGAGATTTAAATAGGGCAAGCATCAAAGACAAATATCCACTCCCAAATATGGAGATGTTTTTACAACAAGTTACTGATTCATCTATAATGTCTATTCTTGATGGTTTTTTTAGATACAACCAAGTGTTGGTTTCTAAAGAAGACAAACCCAAAACTACTTTTATTACACCTTGGGAGACTTATGCCTATGCTATTATGCCTTTTGGGTTAAAGAATGTTGGAGAAAATTTCCAAAGAGAAATGGATCATGCCTTTAAAAATTCTGTTGGAAAGTTCATGGCTGACTATCCGAATGATTTGACTATTCACTCAAAATTTAGAGAAGAACATATCAAAAATTTAAGAGAAGTTTTTTAGCGTTGTAGATTGTATGGAATATCTCTGAATCCAAATAAATTTTTGTTTTTTGTATCAGAAGGAAAAAATTTGGGGCACATAGTAAGTAAGGAGGGGATATATATAGACCCAAAAAGGATTAAAGCAATCAATTATTTAAATCCCCCAACATCTAAAAAATAAGTCCAATATTTCTTTGGAAAGATAAACTTTGTATGGATATTTGTATTATATTATGAAAACATTTTAAATTCCATTAATCTATTGTTGAAAAAAGACCAGAAGTTTGAATGGACTCAAGATATTCAAGCCACATTTACCATAATCAAGAATGAAATCACTACTACTCCAGTACTTGTCCGCCCAAATTTTGATCAAGATTTCATAATATATTCATTTGCTTTAGAGGAAGCCATTCCTTCAATACTGACACAAATAAATTTGAAAGGGGAAGAACTTCCAATAAGTTTCATGAGTAAGACTTTACATGATTATGAATTAAAATACTCAGAAATAGAAAAGAAGGCTCTCTCCTTTGTCAAAGAAGTGGCACATTCTAGGAAATATATTCTTTCATCTTATGTCATAGCCTATGTCCCAATTTCTCCAGTAAAGATGATGTTAAATCAACAATTGAGAGAAGGAAAATGGGAAAATTGGCTTGCTAAAATTCAAGAATATGATATTGAGATCAAGACTTTAAAATAAGTTATAGGACAATGACTATGCAAACT
The DNA here is from genome assembly GCA_009831015.1 of Picea engelmannii. NCBI lineage: Eukaryota > Viridiplantae > Streptophyta > Pinopsida > Pinales > Pinaceae > Picea > Picea engelmannii. The sequence goes on from ML781841.1 coordinate 175,458, forward strand.
AATGATAGGGATTGATGCAATAAATGGAGATATATCAATTTCAACAAGGTCATCATCATCCACATCAGAGTGGTATAAAGATATTATCTTTTATTTGAAATTTGGCCAGTTCCCAATTGGTATGATTTCAAAGGAAAGAAGGGCATTGAAAATGAAGGAAAACCAATATTTATTGGTTGTTGAAGTGTTGTTTCGAAGAAATTTCGATGGAATGTTGTTAAGATGTATTGATTCAACAAAATATCAAAAGGTGATGGGAGAATTTCATGAAGGTTTTTGTGGAAGACATTTTACATCTACGACTACTACACACATAATTATGAGAGATGGATATTATTGGCCCATCATTTTTAAAGACTCGTATTCAATGATTAGAAAATGCATCTCTTGCCAAAACTTTTCAGGAAAGATGAAAAGAGCGGCAATGGCATTTCAGCCAATAAAAATTGAAGAACCATTTACACAATGGGGACTAGATGTCATTGTACCAATCAATTCAAACTCCAAAAAGGGCCATTCATACATTCTCACTACAACTGGTTATTTCACCAAGTGGCAAGAGGTTGTAGCTCTCAAAAAGGTTGATTCTAAAAAGCTCATTAATTTCCTCAAACAAAATACTTTTTCAAGATTTCGAGTTCCATAAAAGTTCATAATTGACAATGGATCAATTTTCATAGGATCAAAGTTCACCAAAATTTGTTGGGATTTTGGTATTTTCATGGGGAAATCATCAAACTATTGCCTCCAAGGAAATGTTTTAACAGAGTCAACAAATAAAACATTGATCCAAATCCTTAAAAAGACAATCTCTATGAATCAGAGGAATTGTCTTATGAAGCTAATTGATCCATTATGGGCCAACTGACTTACACTCAAATACAACACTATATTTTCACCATATATTTGGTATATGGAAAACAAGAAAAGATGCCAATTCATCTGGAATTAAATTCCCTAACCTATGTTGTGAACTCTAGAAATATAGAAGAATTTTTTCCTCTACAAAGAAGATATGATCAATTAATGCAATTGTAGCAACAAAGAAATGAGTCGTTGACAAAAATGATTCAAAGACAATATTATATCAAGAGATATTTTGAACAAAGTGCAATAGCTAAATATTTTCAAAATGGACAACTGGTGTTATTGTGGAATAAGGAAAAAGAGAATCATCTCTTCATACAAAATTTGAAGCATTATGGATTGGTCCATATATTATTGAAAAAAATATTGGATATAATTTGTATCTATTGAACGACATGAAGGGAAAAGTGCAATTTTTGCTAGTCAATGGGCAACATCTCAAAATTTTATTCTCTTAATAATTTTTGGTCTCAAACTGTACATAGTTTTTCTTCCCTTGTGCATAGTTTCAAAACCTTTGTTTTCTTTTGTTTTATTGACTCCAAGGCTCAATGGTCGAGATTATGGATTCTTAGTAACCCATTGGGGGTTACTGTCCCACATTTGGAGCCATTTGTTGACCCCCAATTGTTCTAAGTCATTTGAGAAATATTTTGTATATTTTCTTTTCAACACTTAGAATTTTTTCACTTTGTCATTGGTTCATGAGTCAATTTCATTATTTTTAAAAACTTCCACCTCCTCCAAAATGCATTGTTTTATTTTGTTGTATCCATTTTATACCAATACTTAGATCCCTTTTGAGTTTCTCACGCGTTCATCACATATTCTCGTTTAAGTCGAAAGATATACTATTTCCAAAATGCACCAACATATTCCACCATCCTCATTTTGCACCATACTTAGTCATTTTCTCATACTTCATTTCTCTTTCAATATTTCAATACTTAGTTGCTTTTCAAATTCACTTCAGGTTTGCAGGTCATAGCACTTCACCCCCCCCCCCCCNCCTACGTTTGACATATCTAGTATTATACTTAGTTGTTTCTCGAGTTTTCACCACGAGTTCGCAGGTCCGCGGGTTTGTCTTGATTCCAATATTTATTGGCATGCATGCAGTCCTTTTTCTCTCCATGATAATATGTGTCTCATATTGTCACTCTCCCCAAAGTACATTTAATGAAAATCTTATGAAAAATAACAAGTGGTTAAAATATTAAAAGGTCGTTGTTAATGGTGATCTTCTCAAGACAATTATACATCAATTCAAATTTAATTCATATTAATCATTCCTTCAAAAAAAGCACTTCAAGGTATATCATTCCTTGGATAATTGAGGAAATTTAATTAAGAAGTACTTCAAATATTGATGAATTTTCAATGCAAATTGACCAATATAATTTAAATTTAGTAGACGAAATAAAAGGATTCAACCCTAACCACTTGTTTATGGATCATATGACATATTTTGGTTTTATTGTTTCATTTGCTAATTCATTTCTATTCGGAGAAGAAGAAGGAGACAACCATGATCCTCAAGCAGTGTTTATTGAAAAGAAACAAGAGGACATTGAGACTGTTATTAGCACTACTGACCAGCATAGAGAAAGGGGAAGCGTTGTTAATGAAAGGAGTACTCGTTCTACTAATGTATCTCAGAAAAGAATCCAACAAAAACCAAATTCTTAGTTAGAAGCATAAGAACAAAAGAAGTCTTCAATGGAAAATTTTGATAATGGAGGTGGCCATAACCCTCTTAATGCTTTGAACAAGACTCCTTGACTTTGCATAGTTCTATGTTCGAAAAGAGTACAAAGAAATAGGTCTTTGAAAAATTTCATTCAAAAAACAAAACATTTCAAGGAAAATTTAGTTTAGAACTTGATATCAATGGGGTCCCACCTGCTAAAATTGTACGGATCCATGAAGTTACATGGGAAGCCCTTAAAGTTTTTTTTGATGAAATGTAGAATGAAAATGAAACCTTAAAAGACAAAATTAAAGAACTAGAGAGTGGTCTGATGCCTCCACCCATATTTTCCAGCCCAATTGCTATGATGCATCCATGGAAGAATTTTGACGGAACAATAGAATCCAATTCAATATTGAGAGGGTCGTCAATATTACATTTCGCAGTTAGAAGATATGTTGGAGAAAATATTAAGAAAATAATGTCTCTATTCCTTTAGACTTGGGAACTGACAAATAATTTCATTTCTTTAGGATCAAGGATGATGAACGTTAGACAATATCTATAGGCCGACCTAAACAATGATGAGGAATTTTATAAATGAGTTTTTACCACCTTTCTTATGAAAGTTTAAAATATGAGTGAGTTAAAAATAAGAGAAGAATAATTACCCTCCTCGGTTTGCATTAAACAACTAAAGGCAAGTTGAATTAAAGGAATTAAATGTTTAAAAGAAATATTGGTCGATCTCGACACTTTAAGTGTAAAAAAGGGAGAATCATATCTAAAATTAGTTGAGTTGGATCTAGTTGGAACAACCGGATAAGTTGATGACCCAAATATAATTTTAAATTCTATATTCATGACTAAGGAGCAGTTTGAAAAGAAATTAGAATCATTGAAATATGCATTGTCTGAGAGATTCAATAGTTTAATAGAGTATTCAGAGTTTGAAGTAGAAAGTTGTTTAGTGAATTATCTAAATAAGAATGAATATATAAAATATACATTAAATCGAATTTAAATTGACTATCGAGAGATAGAGGATTCATTATTTGACATGGGATTAAGGTAAGAGATAATTGTTGCATCAGTGAGGGATTATATTGAAAATTGGTTAAAGCAAGATTTAATCAAAATAACAGAAAAAAATCAAGAAATGGTAGTTACAAATGGTCAAATAATATCAACAAAGGAGAATACAAAAGGCACCTTAGAAAGAAGATAGTGAAGAGAGAAATCCATCACAGTGTGTAAACTAATTACATCTTTCATAATTTCTCTATTATTTTTCTCTGCTCGTTCAGGAATCATCCAATTTTGTCTTGTATTTCTTGAGAAAACATAACCAATTTTTTATCGTTTGTTTCTTTCTTATTTTCAGGTTCATTCATGTTCCACTTTCTTTTATGATTAATAGGATCCCCATCCCGATCCATTTGGACGAATGCTATTTTTATTTATTAACAGACTATTAAAGACTATTATTTTTTGAAATCCCCAGAGAACTTCTTTGGGTGTAATTTCAATTACTTATCAAACTCTAAGTTATTGAGCATGGGATGTTTGAAGTGCACCTATTATATTTTCTCTTATTTTGAATGAAATACTCTTTTAAAGTTATCTCAATTGTGGACTTGTGTATTTCCTTCTTATGAATGTGATCAAAATTTATGATATTGTGATGGATGTGAGAATCATATTATTTTCATATAATTGTTATTTATTTTTGTACAATATTTTGTGTATATTGTATCATAGTCTTTGAAATATTAATGGTTCTCTTCTCAGGAATTCTCTTTGTGAATATTTTTTTTTCAATAATTAGTATTTTGCATTTTGTTGAGTGTTAAAGATTGGGGTTTCTTTTGAGTATCCCCTATTTTTATATCCCAAGTATCAAGATATATCTTTCAAAATATACATAGGAGTACCACCTCTATAAAAATGCAAGGGGATATTTTATCCTCATGGGATTGTTGTTTGGATCTTAACCAATCTAAACATCAACACATATCACCATGGATTTCAAGGATTTATGCATGAGCTTCACTAAGGAAGGGAAAAATCATACCCTCAAATGGATTACATAAGGTTCCCATAAAATTATCACCTCTCATTGCATCATGGATAAGTTATTGAAGAAAATCCACTCAAGTATTATTGCACAATTCAATGCAACACAAGTAGTGGAGACCCCCCCACACAAAATTCACCCTAATTTTCATTTTGTCCTCTCTAAACATCAACATGTATCTGAAATTCCCCAGATTTCACCACTTTCACAAGGGGAGCATGACCATGGTATTCCACTAATTCTCAATTGTCTACCACCCATTGTGTATCCTTATAGGAACATGTTTGTGAAGAATAATGAAATCTAAAATATCATTCAAGAACTGTTGGAGGTTGAATTCATACATATGAAACTAGTCCCTACTCATCATTAATGGTAATTTTATTAAATAAGGGAGGAAATTTCTGCATGCACCTAGATTTTAGGGATCTCAATAAGTTAACCATCAAAGACAAATTCCCCATCCTAGTTATTGTTGATCTCTTGGATGAGCTTCATGGAGCAAGGTGTTTCACTAAATTTGAGCCTCATTTCGACTACCGCCAAACACAAATGAAATAGGTAGACATATTGAAGACAATCTTCCACACCAATGAGGGTCACTATGAATTTTTAGTAATTCCCTTTGGCCTTTGCAATGGTCCATCCACCTTCTAGAGCCTCATGAACAATTCTTTTGACCCTTTCTACGTAGTTTTGTGATAGTGTATTTTGATGATATTTTAATCTATATAAAAAAAATTGATTCCCATATAGATCATGTTTATAGAGCCTGGAAAATCCTAAGGGACCACCAACTATTCCTAAAATTATCCAAATGTTATTTTCGGGCTTCAAAGGTTGAATACTTGGGTCACATTGTTAGTCAATATGGAGTATGAGTAGATCCAAAGAAATATATCATTATACAAGAGTGGTCCCAACCCAAGACATTAAAGATATTATGTGGGTTCTTAGGACATACTGGCTACTTGTTGCGTGTGCACAATAAACTCCCAATTTTCTTGTCTTAGCGTCTCTCCAATACTAGAAATCCCCCCCCCCCTCCAATTATTCCTACTAGGACCCTCGCTCTTTCTCTTTCGTGTAAACGACTAATCCCAAGTTTTCCTCTCACTCTCTCACCTTATCATCTGCAATTCCTCTCCTGATCACTTATACCCAACGATCCCCACTTCGACGAGTCCCATCATCTTGCACGTACTGATACATTGTGTATTGGTGAGCACATCCTTTCCTCCACTTACATATTGGTGCGCTAGTGTTTTCTTCCCTGATAAAACAGCCATATTTCATCGAACCTGGCCAGCATGCCAACGTGTTTCCGCTAAACCTCACTACACACGTTCTTATCATCTGTGAGGTTTGCATGACACATCAATAGTGTCCACATGATTATTTTCACTGCGCACATGCCTTTCACCGACTAACTTCCTTCCACTCACATCGATGCATCACATATTGACGACACTCCTCCCTTTCACTTCTATACACTACATATCAGCAAGGTTCACCTCTTCCTCTTCATGCATTGTTTGTTGATAATCCTTCCTTGTTTCATCCTTGATGCGCTAGTAGAAGGATATTGACCCATCATTGTCACCAAGCGTGTCAACGATGATCTTCTCCCTCTTGCCAATGTTGACAAGGTCAGCGCGACCCACCTTTGTTTCGAGGCCTATTTCATCCCCCTCCCAACCTGAATCCTTCTTCTCGTGCTCATCAATCAATATACTTACTGTTGGATACAATGGTACAATTTTGTCATTGATGTCAACGGATTGGAAACATAGAAGGGAGAACGCATTACAAATATCAAGATCGAAATCCCCACAGTAAAACTCCAAAAGAACTAAGTAAGAATCATTTCCATTGATGAATTTCTTAGACAAACCTAGACCATCAAATCATGTAGAATCCAGAGCCTAATCATTGGATCAAGTAGGTTTCGGGACTTTGGAGCTTTACCCCTTTGGTGATTATTGAAGACAAGGAAGAGGCATGAAATCCCCGAAGCCACGAAGGGTAAAAACCATAATCACAAAATCATGTCGACCGTTGATCTGGAATGAAAATATCGAAACCATTAAATCTCACTAAAAGGAATAAGGTGGTCAACTCTGGCATTGACCTACTACGATGATAAGAATCTCAAATAAACTAAGAAATCCCAAGCTCCAGAGCCTCGAAGTTAACATAATTCGTCGATCAAGATAAGGAAAGATCTATGGTGTTATATTTATTCATCACTTCGGTAATGATTGAAGGATGGTATAAAAGTGCCAAAACTCTCGAAGTTGCGAAGTAACAAAATTCAAAATCCTAGTCAATAGGACCATGTCAGCAATTGATGACACATGGTTCAATCAAATAGTGACAAGTGTCAAGGTCGATGTGGCACATAAGGAGTGTAAAAATCACAAATCAGGTTGACACATCGCACACTCACCAAGGGTCCATGTCATCATAGGTGACATCAACATGCCATGTCAGTCTGGGACTATAGCCTGTAGGGATAACCAGTTTCTCCTACCAACAGAAATAATCGAAGCACCGAAGGCCAAAGTCATGAAATAATGTTGATCGTTGATATAATATTTCTGGACCATTTGATCATACAAGGGAATTAATAGTCAACCCAGTGCTCAGCACTTCGGGATTACAAGGAATCTAAAACAACTAAAGCGTTGAAGGGAGAATTTGTGAATTAACATTAAACATTGATCTACTTCTGGAGAATTCTTGATCATTCAATCAAGTGCAATGGAAGGATAGTGTAAGGTGTACTAACAACTGACAAAAAGAGGTCACCACAGATTTATGAATTATTTGATAGGTAAACCTTCGGAGGGATTGAACTACTTCATATTTTGAGTAACCCAAAGTCCCGGATTCAAGAATAGTTGAATACCCAGAAAGCGGGAGCTACCTTTCTCCTAAGCCTATGATCCTAGCTCATGTACATGTGAAAGTTATTAAGTAGGGAAGTGTTGATACACTCCGGCAAAATTTTCTCCAGAGAGTTGGAATATTGCAAAGGTCAAAGTCTCGAGACGCCGAAGTCCTGGAGTAAACAAGAACCATTCATCTCAACTTGCAAATAAAACATGATTGTTGATCTTGATAAGTTATTAAGATATCACTTGGATTAGAAGTTAGACACCACCCTTAATTGCAGGTCGAGGTCATATGTAAATTGGCAATAAGTTAAAAGGCCAAGTTGGGTAACATATGGTCACAATATATGGCCACTTGGTGTTATGAAGTGCCTATGGGCTAAAACATAAAACAAATCCTTGCACCTTATGCATCCAGTTGTTGGTCAACAAATTTTGGTCAGATGAAAAACAAAGGGGAGTCACAAGATAGCACCCATCCATTTCAAGTACAGGAACATGCACCATATAGAGAAGTAAAATCTTGACTATGATTTATTAGAGAATTGGGGATGCAAAATAAGCATATGAATGATAAAAGGAGTTGATCCATACATGTGATCAACTCATGCGGACGAATCAAGATTAGTATTCTAATTAAACTGATAAACTTACACAATAAATTAAATAAATAAAAGGAGAAGATTGTTTATGCTAAAATTAAATGAATAGGTGCAATGGTTCAAACAAAGAGACACAATGCTTCAAATTCACACCAGTTGGAAGACTATATAAACAAGAAAGAATGGTGAGAATAAAGTGTCTTTGTAGTCCAGATCAGAAGATCAAAAGAAGAAGTAGAGTCCAAGAAGGAAAGATGAAGATACTTATGTAGTGAGGAAGGGAGGAGAAAATAAGGATTCATATCCTTTACTAAGTAAAGTGTGAAAACAAGGGAGTTGGTGCTTCCTAGGGTCGGTTGCCTAAAAATAAGGGATTTTTTGCTTCCTAGGGTTGGTTCCCTAAATATAAGGGATTTGGTTCTTCCTAGGGTTGGTTTCCTAAATTAAGGGAGTTGGTTCTTCCTAGGGTTGGTGCCCTAAAACAAGGGAGTTGGTGATTCCTAGGGTTGGTTCCCTAAAGAATGGGATTTGTGTCTCCAATATTTGGTTCTCTAAAGAGGATTGGTGTCCTTCACAATAAAAAATTATTATTTATAAACTTTGTAATTATTGATTTATATAATTGATGTTTTAAATACAAAGTCAATTGATGATCTATTGTGATAATTAAAATAAAGTAACTATTAATTGTTTAAAAAGGTAATATTG
>ML781841.1:187442-242786 GCA_009831015.1 Picea engelmannii
GGGGCTTCTAGATGACATATGAGGGTCCTCCAACTTCGTAAGGCCATAACTCTCAAACCATGAGGAGTTATGTGACGTTATACATACCACCAGAAATGGAATGACATGTAATATCCATATAGAATAGTATTATCTGAAAATATATCATAACTCATACCGTTACCCATCAAACAAACTTGGGTCCATTACCCAAACATGGGGCCTCCAACTTCTCATGGCCATAACTCTCTAACCGTGAGGAATTATGTGACGTTCCACATACCACCAGAAATGACATTACAAGCACTACCCATCTAGGATATTTTCCCTGAAAAATTCACTTTCCTTCATCTCATTATTCCACAATTAAGCATAGTTTCTCTTACTCCACAAAGTGTCTTCCCGTGAGGGCTTTCACCATAAGGGGAACACTTTGGAGTTCATCCATATTTACTTCTTATCAACCATGAAAAAACAATAATGAGTCATATTTACATCAAACAATATTGGGTCCATTACCCAAACCTTTGTGCTACGGGGCTTTCTTCAAGGGTTGACATCAATGACAACCAACCTTAATCAACACTTCTAGAGTTTGAAGAAACTATAAAATCAAGAGAAAAAGAGGTTTCCAAAATCATTAGTGAATCAAAACAATTGATTATTGAGTTAAATACCCAAATCCAAGAAACCAAAAGAAAATAATAAATCTTGAATAAAGAACTCAATGAAAAACAACAAACATGTAAGATATTGGAGGATGAAATAATTCAACTAAAAGGGAAACTAGAAAAAGGAGACATTCAGTCTAAGTTTGAAAACAACTCAAAAATCATGAACAATATTCTTAGCAGTCATAGATCATCAACTAATAAGATAGTATTTGGATATGATCCCTCTACAGAATAGAAGAATGACAATCTACCAATCAACTATGCAGATTCTCTTAAAAATTCCATAGGAAGAGAAGGAAATAAGACAAGGATAATACCATTGAAGATTGTCCCAAATAAACATAAATCTGCACTCCCTACTAAAGAAAAAGATGACAAGATGAATAGAATCATCAGATGGAATCCCTCTAACATAAATCAATATATATTCCTTGGATATTTCTATTCTTGCAATAATCAATATATATTCCTTGGATATTTCTATTCTTGCAATAATCAATATATATTCCTTGGATATTTCTATTTTTGCAATAATTTTGGACATAAAGCAATACATTGTAAAGCTTATAGAAAATAAAATCCAAGAAATGTTCAAAAATAAGAAAATAATGAAGAAAGAAGAAATTGTATCTCCTTCTCTCCCTTACAAGACTACAATGTTGAATGTTACAAATGTAACAACTATGGTCATGAAGCTAGTGAATGTAGATTGTCAAAGTATGACAAAAAGATAAATATTCCCAAAAATCAAAAGGTATGGAAGAAAAAGCAAATAAAGAAAACAGAGTGTAAAGTTTCCCTATATGAGAAAAACCAAGGATTTCAGTGGTATATGGATAGTGGATGTTCTAAGCATGTGATTGAATATCAAATAAAATTTCTCAAATTAAAGAAGAAAGAAAAATTAAAAGTCACCTTTGGAGATAATGTGTCAGCCAAGATACTAGGAAAAGGCATTGTTTGCCTAGGGAATAAGAAGACCAAAGAAGAAAATGTACTTTTGGTATAAAATCTCAAGCCTAATATCCTAAGTGTAAGTTTGACATGTGATCAGGGTCACATAATTACCTTTGATTCTCAGAAATGTGAGATCAAAAGAAAATATATCGGAAAGATAGTAGCAGTTGCACAAATATCATCTAGCAATGTGTACATCCTTGATATGGATGACGAAGAAAAATGTTGTTTAAGTCAAGAAGATGAAATTTGGTTATCACATAGAAGGTTGGGACATTTAAGCTTTGACAACTTAATCAAATCCAACAAGAAGGAGGCCATAAGGGATCTACCAAAAGTTATTAAGCCTTCAAACTCTATTTATAAACATTATCAAATAGGGAAGCAAACAAGAGCTAGTTTCAAAAAAAAAGAGAATTCAACAACAAAACCATTGGAACTTATTCACACAAATCTATGTGGACCTACCAGAACTAAAATTATTTATGGATAACATTGTTTTATGTTGATCATTGATGATTACACAAGAATGACCTGGGTATACTTTCTAAAAGAAAAATCAGAAGCCTTTGAGAAGTTTAAAAAATACAAAGTCCCTATAGAGAATGAAACAGATCTCAAAATTAAATGTATGAGAACAGACAATGGAGGAGAATTCACCTCTAAAGAGTTCATTAAATTTTGTGAAAATCATGGTATCAAAAGAAAATTTTCATTTCTCGGGACTCCTCAAAAGAATGGAGTGGTGGAAAGGAAAAAAAAAACAGTCCAAGAAGCTGCAAGAACCGTGTTAAATGAAACCAGGTTCTAGACAAATTTTGGAGAGATGGAATCTACACAACAATCCACTTACTTAATCGAGCTCAATTGAGACCCAACCATGATAAAACTCCTTATGAGCTATGGTTTGGCAGGCCAACATCTATAAAACACTTTAGAGTTTTTGGAAGTAAATGTTACATTAAGAATGATGAAGATAATTTAGGAAAGTTTGATCCAAGATATAATGAAGGCATATTTTTAAGTTATTAACCTAATAAGAAAGCATATAGATGTCATAATATTATACTACTCAATATAGTGGAGATTGCAAATGTAAATATAGATGATATAAAACTAAAGACGAGCATGTCCCAAGACATATCAAAAAATGATAAAGGATCTAAGAAAGAACATGATGATGAAGAATCTCATCAAGAAGATGATGATAAAGAATCTCTACAAGAAGATCGTGATAAAGAAACATAGGAAAATGAACCCTATACTAATGAAGAAGACAATGAAGAAACACCCTTTCCAAAAGCTCCATCGAAAAGAGTTCAAAAGAACCATCCAGAGAGTTAGATTATTGGAGAAACAAATGTAGGAGTGGAAACAAGAAGGAAACACACATTCGAATCAAAACATGAAATGTTGTCTATGATAGAACCTAAATCATTTAAATAAGCCATCAAAATTAAATACTAGACAAAGACAATGAATGTAGAACTTGACCAGATAGAGAGGAACCAGACTTGGGAATTAGTTCCAAGACCTAAGGACAAGAATGTGGTAGGAACTAAGTGGATATTCAAGAACAAATTAAATGAAAATGGGGATATTATAAAGAAAAAAGACGGATTAGTTTTCAAAGGTTATTCTCAAGTAGAAGGTATTGATTTTGAAGAGACTTTTTCTCCAGTATCAAGACTAAAAGTCATCAGAATGTTCCTGGCATTTGCATTCTTCAGAAATTTCAAGATTTATCAAATGGATGTCAAGTCAACATTTCTGAATGGAACTTTAGAAAAAGAAGTCTATGTTGAACAATGAGAAGGATTCATGCTAATAGAAAATCAAGACTATGTGTGCAAGATAAATAAATCTCAGTATGGTCTTAAGTGATCAGAATCTGGACCAGGGGTCAAAATTTAGCTCAAAAATCAAAGTTCTCTGAATTGCCTCAAAATGAATAGGTGTGTAGCCCTCGTCATCACGAACCCAACGCACTTCAAAAGGGGTCAAACGAACATCAAATGAGTGAGATATCGTGATCTGTTCGATTTGCCAAACAGGCAAAAAAAATGTTGATTGGACAGTCCGTACAGCTGACGTGGCAGGGTCCATATAGCTGACGTGACATGTCTGTACGCTGAGGTGGTAGTTGATGACATGGAAATCATTTATTGGCAGATGTGGGAGAATATATTTTTGACACGTGGCATCATTGTGGCAGATGGTATGGTGCCACGTGGCCCAGGCGTGGGCTGCCACGTGGCACCCTGTTATGAGTTTGGGTGTGTAAAATTTTATGTATCTGTGGGATTTGAACCCCAAACCTCTACTACAGTCCAAATATTTTACAAAGGACACCTTGACAATACACCACCATATGTTCCTTGTTATATATGTGGGCGCACATATATTTAAATTTTAATTATTTAAATGTTGGGCGGAGGTTCGGGCTAGGGCTTAGCCCCAACCCCCGGTTTCTATACGTGCCATGTGACCACGCCTCCTGGAATGGCACATGGGTATGTTTTTTCAAATGGTTTCCCACCAAATACGCCTACCACTTGTCACACTTGCATGCGCCTGTGGCATTGGAGCCCCTTTTTGCGCGTTAAGACTTGGCCACATGGCCCCATGCGCCCAACGCCTATGCGGTTAGGGGGCTTAGTTCCCTAACCATTCGACAGTTTTGCGCATTTTGTGCTTGTGTGCCTGGTGCTAGGTTTTATCACGGAAATGAGCGCAGAGGCTAGGTTGGACGCACAAAGGTGCGTTTTGGCGAACTAGAGACAGCAAGCTTGAAGGAGGAAAATGGCAGGAGGCCTAACTTCTTCATTTTTTGGCCAAATGAGGTGTCGAAAAAGCCCAGCTAGGGGTTTTTGGATGTTCTGAATCCATTGGAATTGTTTTCAAAGGCATTTGAAGACTTCTTTTTCATGTTTTCACCATTGAAGTTTCAAGGAGCTTGAAGACCCCATTGATGGAGGCCATGCTCAGATGAGCGCAAGTCTGTTTTCTATGACTGAATAGTCATTTTTGGCTAATTGTTATGCTCTGAACACATTGGTATAGGTTTTAGATTCATTTGAGGACTTTTACAGGTTTTTTTCCATAAGGAATCTCAGGGAAGCTCAAGGCCACATGTAGAAGAGGTCATGCCCGGATGAGCCATGATCCATTTTCAGAGTTCTATTAGTCATTTTTGGGGTTTTTATGTATTCTGAACCCAATGGTACAGTAATTAAATCCATTGGATTTGAGAAGCATATTGTAAAAGAATCTTTGACAAATTAATCCCAGAGAGCCTAGTCCATTGATGGAGGCTCAAGGAGATGTAGCCCAGTTGGGGGTGAACTCCTTTATCATCTTGTTATTGTTGTGAGTTTGCTGGTTTATTTGCTGCAAGTTATGTTTATTGTGTATTTTTTTTAAACACATATTTAACCTTTTAAAGACCTCACACATAAACATTTAAAGAAGCATGAATTTGACACATAAAACCTCTTGCACAACTTTGACATACAACAAGGTCCTGAAAAGTTTATTTTAATGGAGTTGAGGGTGCTTGCATAGCAAAACAAGTCAGCCCCCTATTTTCAGATCATTAATCAAGCCCCAAGAGCATGGTTTTCAATGCTAGATCAATACCTACAAAAAAAAAGGATATAAGAGAGGGACTACTGACAACAACTTAGATATCAAAATTGAAGATCAAAATATGATTGTTGTGGTAGTATATGTCGATGATGTCATATTTTGGATTAATCATACTATAATAAGCATGAAATTTGAAACTAAAATGCAAGAAGAGTTTGAAATGTATATGTTAGGAGAATTGTCTTTCTTCTTAGGTTGACAAGTCACTCAATCAGAAAAAGGAATATTTATTTCCCAAACCAAATATATCAAGGAAATGTTGAAGAAATTCCAAGGGGAAGATAGTAAACCTGTAAGTAATCCCATGGTCACTGGATGCAAACTAAGCCTAGATGATGAGTCACCAAAAGTATATCAAACTATGTACAGATCAATGATCAGAAGTTTTCTCTATTCAACAACAACTAAACCTGACATCATGCAGGTTGTAGGACTAGTGGGAAGATTTCAATCTGTACCTAAGGAAACACATCTAAAAGCAGTAAAAAGAATGTTCATATATCTTAAAGGGACCTTAGAATTTGGATTATGGTATCCAAATGATAAAGACTTTACATTAAATGCATACACTGATGAAGATTGGGATGGTATTATAGATGACAAGAAAAACACCAATGGAGGAGCATTTTTTATAGGAAAATGTCTGGTAGCATGGCTAAGTAAGAAACAAACATCCACATCATTATCCACAGCAGAGGTAGAATACATTTTTGCTACATCCTATTGCACACAAGTTGTTTGGATGAAGCAAATATTAGAAGATTTACAAATAAGATATGATGATCCCATTACTATTAATTGTGATAAAACTAGTGCCATAAGTATATCTAAAAATAAAGTAATGCATTATAAAACCAAACACATCCAAATCAAATACCATTTCTTAAGAGACCAGGTTACTGAAGGAGTGGTTAAAGTAGTGTATGTGGACACCAAAGAAAAAATTGCAGACATATTTACAAAACCTTCTCCCAGGGGTACCTTTGAAAATCTTCGACAGAAATTGGGAGTAATTCACATATCTCATTAAAACTACAAAATTTGCATCAGAAGAAAGGGACACATGGATAGGGGGAGCATTTCCTCAGGGGGAGTGAGGAAATATCCCTTTTATCATTGTTGTCAAAGGGGGAGGAAATTGATAAGTAGTAGAAATAAAATATTTCAAAGAAACGATTGCCATCAATGCCAAAGTGGAGGAATGTTAGATACAGTGGTATAATGTTTTCATTGATGTCAAAAGAATGGAAATCTCAGAAGGGAGAGCACATTGCATATATCGGGATCAAAATCCCCACAGTAAAACTCCAAAAGACCCAAGGAAGAATCATGTTTGTTGATGAAGTTCTCAGACAATCCTGGACCATTAGATCACACAAAATCTATATCCTAATCATTGGATCAAGTAGGTTTCGAGACTTTGGAGCTTCACCACTTTGGCAATTATTGAAGACAAGGTAGAGACATGAAATACCTGAATCCATGAAGGGATGAAACCATGAAGGGTAAAAACATAATCGCAAAATCCTGTCGCGTTGATCTGGAATGAAAATATTGAAACCATCAAATCGCACTAAAAGGAAGAAGGTGGTCAACTCCATCGATAAGAATATCAAATAAACCAAGAAATATCGAACTCTGGAGCGTCAGAGTTAATAGAAGTCGTCAATCAAGACAAGGAAAGATCTACGGTGATATATCTATTCAGCACTTCAGAAATGATCGAAGGATGGTATAAAAGTGCCAAAACTCCCGAAGCTACGAAGTAACGAAATGTAAAAATCCTAGTCAACAGGACCATGTCAACAATTGATGACACGTGGCTCAATCAAATAGTGACAAGTGTCAAGGTTGATGTGGCACATAAGGAGTGTAAAAATCACAAATCAGGTTGACATGTGGCACACTCACCAAGGGTCCATGTCAGCATGCCACGTCAGTCTGAGACTATAACCTCCGAGGATAACCAATTTCTCCTACCAACATAAATACCTTAAGCATCGAAGGCTGAAGTCATGAAATAATGATGATCGTTGATCTAATATTTATGGATCCTTTGATCCTATAGAAAAAGGAATAGTCAGACTAACACTAACCACTTTTGGATTACAAGGAATCCCAAACAACTAAATTGTCGAAGGGTGAAGTCGTGAATTAATGTTAAACATTGATCTACTTCAGGATCATTCTCAATTGTTTGATCAAGTATAGTGGAAGGATAGTGTAAGGTGTACTAACAACTGACAGCAAACGGTCACCACAAATTTATGACTTATTCGGTAGGTAAACCTTCAGAGGTATTGAACTACTTCAGAGTCAGAGTAACACGAAGTCTCGGAGTCATGAATAGTCGAATACCCGGAAAGCAGGAGTTATATTTTTCCTAAGCCTACGGTCCTAGTTCATGGACATGTGAAGGTTATTAAGAAGGGAAGTGTTGGTACATACTCCAATGTAATTTTCTCTAGAGAGTTGGAAGATTGCAAAGGTCGGAGTCCTGAAACGCCGAAGCCCCAGAGTAAACGAGAACCATTCATCTCAACTTGCAAATAAAACATGACCATTTATCTTGATAAGAGATTAAGTGCTCGCTTGGATTAGAACTTAGAAACCACCCTCAATTGCAAGTCAAGGTCATATGTAAAGTGGCGATAAGTTAAAATGCCAACTGGGTTAACACCTGGTCACGATATATGGTCACTTGGTGAAATGAAGTGCCTATGGGATAAAACATAAAAAAAAATCCCTACGCCTTATGCATCTAGTTGTTGGTCAAAACCTCATGGTCATATGAAAAACAAAGGGGAGGCATAAGATAACACCTGTCCATTTCAGGTACAGGAAAATGCACCAGATAACGGAGTAAAATATTTACTCTGATATGTTGGAGAACTAGGGACGCAACAGAAGCATGTGAATGATATAAGGAGTTGATCCATACTTGTGATCAACTCATGAGGACGAATTAAGATTAGTATTCTAATTAAACTGAGAAAATTACACGATAAATTAAATAAATAAAAGGAGAAGATTATTTATTCTAAAATTAAATGAAGAGGTATAATGGTTCAAACAAAGAGACGCAATGCTTCAAATTCACACCAATTGGAAGACTATATAAACAAGAAATAATGGTGAGAAGAAAGTGTCTCTATAGTTCAGACCAGAAGATCAAAAGAAGGAGAGTCCAAGAAGGAAAGATGAAGATACTTATGCAGTGAGGGTGAAAGGGAGGATCAAGGAAGGATTCATATCCACCAAGTAAAGTGTGAAAACAAGGGAGTTGGTGTTTCCTAGGGTTGGTTCCCTAAAGCAGGGGATTTGTGTCTCCAAGAGTTGGTACTCTAAAGAGGATTGGTGTCCTTCACAATCACATATTATTCTTTATAAACTTTGTAATTATTTATTTATATAATTGATGTTTTAAATACAAATTCCATTGATGATCTATTGTGATAATTAAAATAAAGTAATTATTAATTGTTTAAAAAGGTAATACTTATTCACCCCCCCTCTCGGTATTTCCAAAACTTACTTTCCTAATGAATAAACTCCCCATGCCTATATAGATACATGATCATTGATTTCTTATCTCACCTTATCCAATTCAGATTGTAGTGATAATCAAGTTTGTAGTGTCGTCAACAACTTTAATCACACATGCCATGCTAGCTTGTTTGCTTTGTGTTTCCTGATTTTATGACTAAATATTGATTGTGAAAGCATCACCTAGCATCAGATGAGTTAACCACAACACCTATTTATCTTTCATTGGATCTAAAATGCACCTCAGGAAAATATTGGTCCTCCCAACTCCTAGACAGCACTAAACGATCTGAACGTCAATTGGTTATTTTGGTGGATTTATAATTTCATGCTATGGATGCATCACTACAATGTGAATGGATGAACTAAGTCCCTACACATCATAGACAACACAGAAAATGAAAAAAATAAATTTGGGCGAAGAAACAACGAAAGAGGGACCCGAACTTCCATTAAAAAACACCTTTGAGCTCATTTTTTTGGCATTCGTCAATGTGAAATTTTCATCCCCAAAATAGGCTAGTCACATGATTTCCAGCATTAAGATTCCAACGCAACTCATGGAATTGAAATATTATTCCTGGAATTTCCAAAAAGATCGCCAAGTATTTCCCTCCAAGCAAGCCCTGTTAACCGTGGCCATCATTGAAAAATAGATCCATTCAAATCCTTCACTAACATGTTCAGTTATCTTAATAGAAGTGTCTCTTTTTCATCTATGTGTTGCAAAAAATGACACGTCAATCGAACATCGTATGAGAAATTTATGGTCTTTTGAACTCAAGATATTGTTGTTTCTTGTGGGTAAAAGGACACTTAGAAATTCTTTTGAATTGTATTCCTTCATACCATAGGAGATGATGGGAAAAAGTTCGGTTTATGTTGTAAGAGTTCATCAAAATTACTTCATTTGGCATCAGAGGAGTTCCCATGAACGCTTCTGAAAGTTGTTGAAATATCCTTCGAATCCATAGAAGGATTTCCCATGAACTCCTTTGATACAAAGCATAGGAGTTAGTTAAAACTCCTTTGATACAAAGCGGAGGAGTTATTTCAAACTACTCTGATACAAAGTGGAGGAGTTAGTTCAAACTACTTTGATACAAAGTGGAGTTAGTTCAAACTCCTCCGATGCAAATATGAGGAGTTCCCATCAACTCCTTCGATACAAAGTGGAGGAGTTAGTTCAAACTTCTCTGATACGAAGCAAAGGAGTTAGTTCAAACTCCTATGATGCAAATCGGAGGATATCCCATCAACTCCTCCATTGCAAATCGGAGTAGTTCCCATTAACTCCTCTGAAACATAAAAAAATTGTCTTTCGTAAATCAGTCATAACTTTTGACTTGTGTGTCTGTTTTACGCATTATTTATACCGTTGGAAAGATCCTTTTGAGATATAAAACTTACTAGATATATGATTTGAGAAAATCCTCACCTATGGTATAATTTTTTTATATTAAGATATGACACCTTTTCAACATCCCCATAGAACACCACACCTCAACCGCACACAGATGAACCATAAATTGAACTCAGGGAAGTTTATACAAATTCTGGATTACTTATATTTCATTTTTATGCATTCAAATGCTTGTTTTAATTGTTTATTTAAGTATCCCTCTAAGACCACTCATATACAATATGTTGAATGGTGCCAGGTACTGCTTTCGAGAGGAGGGCGAGCTCAACATCCTTACAGTGTGATCTACATCTAAGGACAATAGAGAATTAAGGACAACATCAATTGTTGCAGTTGTGGGAAGTAGTGAAAGGAATCTGATTCAAATGGTTGAAGAGGAGGTTTGAACCTCATGATGATCGATTTTAAAACTTGGATGACCAAGATGTTCCAATGTCCAAAGTAGTCATTACGGTGTATGAGAGGCACTATAGCCAAAATCCATTATGGCCCACTAGCTCTAGAAGACAAATTTGAAATGTAACAGTTATCTTTGTTCCCTTATCATCATAAAAAAGATAAGGACAAACATTGGTAAATGAAGGTTCACGGGGGTAGGAGAAAGGTCAAGAGTCATTTTGAACCCCAATAAATACTAGAATTGAACCCAAAGAAAGGGATTTTGGCTCTTCAAACATTGTACACTTCTGAACTATTTTGGGAATACAATGCCAACTAAAATTGGAGAGATTTCCTTAGATTTTTCATGTATTATTCTAGAAATTGTTAATACAGAGAAGCCCTCAGGCCAAATTTTGATAGAGAGAAGGACACGCATGTGTTGTTGTTTTTCTTTGAACTATTTCAAGTAGAATGTTTGATGTTCACATGGGTTGTAAGAGCATGTTTGTTTATGGACTATTCTGACACAATATGTGTTTTCTTGCAGTTTTGTAATTCTTCATTATTTCGCATGTCCTGAGCATATGAGCTACCAATGTATGTGATATAGTGACTTAGAATATTTTGGTTATATATTCATGTGCATGTGCTATCTAACTGTATTTCTTCATTTTAGCTATCTGGGTGAAGCTATTGGTAGAGCTAGTTTAATGTCACAACTCATTCACTTGCATTAATTCTCTCCTAGTTTAGATTAGATTCATGCATTTACATACTCTTCATCTACATATTTCATTTGCATAACCATCCATCACTCATCCTCATTAGTGGATCGGGTCGCAACTAGTAAAACCAAACCATCAATGGTTGTCAGGCTAGAATCTAAATGTGTTCCCTATTCCAAACCATGAGAGGTCTAATTGGGACTTCTTACCATGGGTAACCCCTTACTATTGTTGAGAAAATTTAGAACTGTCAAAATAATTGGAGCTATAAGGAGCGTTGGATGACAAGCCTTCCCTTTTGGAGTCATTTCACTTAACTTTTAACTAGCACATGGCTCCTCTCCATACCTCTGTATGGGATAGCCCTTTGAGTCTTCTGAGACCAACCAAGGGCATCTCTATCAAGACATTCAATCTCTTGTCAAATCCCAAGTTCAATGGTTAAGGGAAGGTATCTGCATTCATGCATCTTAATCATTTTGACATCACTCGATGAAATATTAAGATTGTTCAGGAAAATGAAATATGATGACTATTCATCCTCACATTCAAAGGGTGAATCAAAGCCTGTTTTAGGACATCGCCAGCAAAATCAATTCATAGATGGAAAAAAATTATGGAAATCTTTATCGACGCTCATGAACATTATGCCTATGATGAAATATTTAATGAACTCATATAAATCTGCAGGCTCATAAACAAATTTGTGGATTATTTCTTTTGAAGATTCATGCAAATTTATTGTAGATTTCCTGAGAGTGATGAACCCTCAGGACAATAAATATTCATTTTTTTTTCATATCATGTATGTATTTCGGAAGAGTGTGATCTGAATGATCAAACCATATTGCATTCACAAGACTCAGATCTGGTCACTAAATATAGGGAGTACATGATCTTTGAACAACACTCTATTACAGAAATATTAGACCCCTTATCCTCAAAGTGTGAATTGTGTATCATCTCCCCTTCATAAACATGAATCTACTTTGTTCTGTGATGAATCCCCCATTGAATAAATCTCATCATATTCATGATTTTAAGATCTCCATATACTTTACACAAATCTGTTTGATGATAATAAATCGGACAAGAACCAACTTGTTTATCATGCATTACACTCTTCACATTTCTCTTCTAATGATGAAACATTGAATGATAAACCAGAACAAGAAGATTTCCCATCCTTGATCGATCAATCATTCCTTCCTAATGATAGTCTATCCATTACACATAACCCTTCTCAATCTCAAATTTTGGAACATGGTAAATCCCAATTTGATATTGACAACCCCATTTTCGATGACTAATTTTTTGTTTTGGAATTAAATGTGAGTACTAACCTGTCATTCATTGGTCCTACACAATCAGAAATATCATACCTTGATGCGCATATGTTAATCACTAAAAATTTTGAAGTGTGCAGAGCACAACAAGTTCTCTGATCTCCATCAAAAGTATCACATCAAAAGAACAACCCATCACCACACAAAGTGTAGGAAACATTGAAATGATCCAAGAACCTTTGTCATATCAATCTGCTTTAGAGTTACATTTTACTCTCCAAGAGAAGATACATCACTCATCCTTGGATTCTATCTCAATTATCCAACACTCTTCACGAGATTTCATTGATGTCATAGGAGAAGATTTGGATTCATCTTTCACTCAATGTTTCCCTCGCACAATCCACCATCATCTCTCCTCTCAGCTTGTGTGGTATGTGAGATATGGACCTGGGGAATTTTTCATCGATAATGAAACACTCTAATATCCACTGATAGTTATGTTAGGTGCTCATTGTCCTACTTTGACCCCTCGAAGGAGTGATGCCATCAACTCCGAGACTCTCTCACAAAGAACATTGTATGTAAATGTCATTATTGAATCTCATAAGGTACGTCATTAACTTTCTAATTCCTCCCAACTATCATACAATGATCATTATAAACTCTATGACATAATTGAATCTTGTTTGGAGGAATCCTACACGTTCGCATTTCCCATAAAAAAGAATGTCGTCAAATTCAATTTGTTGAGTGGATATTTTCTTTCATCCCACACTTCTTCATTCTCTGCAATTGGCCTTCAACCAATATGTGATTGTAGGTTTAGAGTTACTTGATTGGCTTCACTGGCACTATGCTTACACCTAGATTTCTTTCATCCAGTGTAGGGTAGGTTAGAAAAAGGATTAGTGTAGTTTTTCGTTCTTTTCTGCATGCATAACTTAGATATTTTCCTTTGTTTTATTTGAATAACATAGATCTAAACTTGTCTTTGTTTATTCAATTAATATCATCGACTTTCGTTAGCCTAGTTTGCAGTTCATGAAGGTTTGCTTTAATTTAATTTTATTTTCATCAAAGCTTTCTTCTTTTAGTTTAATGATTTTCATTTTTGTTTTACTAAAATCTTGGCTCAACCCTAGTTTTCATCCATCTTCATGAGGAAAAAATGTACATGAATTCTTTGAGAAGTTCAAATGTAGGATTCACTCATTTCAGCGACATTCACTCTGATGTTGATAGTTGGACAACTAGTTACCCCAAGATGTTGAAAGAACATATGTTGGAGAATACGTTACAACTTGGTCTATATTGAAACTAGATTGAAGGAATCACGTCGGTTGTTCACAACTTTTCTCAGGATGATGTTTATT
The DNA here is from genome assembly GCA_009831015.1 of Picea engelmannii. Taxonomy (NCBI): domain Eukaryota; kingdom Viridiplantae; phylum Streptophyta; class Pinopsida; order Pinales; family Pinaceae; genus Picea; species Picea engelmannii. The sequence continues at coordinate 201,438 of ML781841.1, forward strand.
CAACAAAATCATTGAGGTGATTGTTACTCTATGATAAAGGATATGCTTAATAATTTGGCGCATTCATCCTATTTCTGGTCTTAAAATCTATTTTCAATTATCGGGGAAAGTAACAACGTACTTCACATCTAGCATACACCTCGAGGAACAAAGTATCAGGTTTCGTTGGATGGACAACAAATTGGATTTCTGGACAATCCCTGCCCCATGTTATCACTGAAAGTTACACTTTGACTGCTAAAGTGAAAGCTCAATACCCATCAATAGTTTTATGATATAAGTCTTAAGAATGTGGTGTCAAATGATAAAACTCAGTCCAGCAATGTCAAAACACAGGAAATTATGGATCAAGTGCATCAACAAAAGAGGTCTTGTTTATATTAGGTCGGGTTTTTGAGGATTAGTGTGAATAGAAGGAAGACTTAGTAAGAAAATGAAGTGAATCTGCCACTAGCTTCAAGCTATGCCAGTAGACAAAGGAGAGAAATGATTCAAATACAAGAAATTCTTAAATCCAAGCAAACAAAACTCTGAGAAAGCTATAATAGTATCACAATCAAACATCCATTGTCATACAACTAAAAAATATCATTTGAATCCTTCAATGACAGTACAATTTAAGAGTGAGATAAATAAGATGGAAAAAAGAGAAATAACTTCCACTAAACAATATTTCATCAAGTTTGATACACCAAAACCAGAGTAGGCTTTGTTTCATTAAAATCACCAAAAAGGTCTTTTACATCAACCATTCGAGTAACTTCATGATTAAAACAATCCCATTATTTCCATTGATTAAACAATAATAATAAAAACATAACAGTAGCCATAAAGACTCCTTCAGGAAATCGTACTCACCCACAAGTGTCGATGATGTGATAAAATCTTAAAAATTTAGAGAATTTGAAAGATATGACTCCAGCAAGGCTGCCACTGGATCTTCAAAACCGAGATCACAATCATATTGATTCAGAAAAAATGATTGCTCATGCGTGCATTCCCCTTTGCTGGAAAATAGATTACCTCCTTGACCTTTCAAGAGAAACTCTTGATCATCACAAATGACAGTTTCCTCTTCACAAAAATGATAATATGATGATTGTATAACAGGATTAAAAAGATTATGATTATGATCAACTTTAATCATGTAGTTATATATACAATCATCCTCTAATTCATCCTCAAAATGATTTGGAAAATGAACACCAGTATGATATATATCATGATCCATAGCAAGATCTGGAAAAACTGTCAAATGTTCTCTCAAATTGGAATCATACCTACATTCTTCTTGTTGTTCCATCTTGAAAATAAATGGTCTCTACAAATTCAGTTCCTCATGATTGCTGAAAATTCCTTTTGTCTGCAAATCTGAAAGTTGTGGGATGCCTTCACTGATTTCAAGTGCTATTTGACCAAAAGACAGTTGATCCTTATGTTTTATAGCTGGAGAAATCAAATATTAATATTTATAACAATCAGAAATAATTGTAGCAGGAGAACTTTCATCCTCTTGATTATTCATTTCTATTTCATGTTCATGGGAAAACATATAATCTTGAAGAGCATTAGAAAACTGATGAAAATTATGAGGGACAATTTTTTCTCTATCTATATCTCCAATCTCATCATGCAATTCATATTTCTCACAACAATCTTCAAATAAAAACTCATCTAAAAAATACCTTTTATAGTGCTCATTGAATATTGTGTGAAAATCCTTGAAGGATGAGATGTTGGAAAGAGGTAATGAGAAATACCATTGACATGCATCACCATTTAATGAATGCATCAACATTTTCATACGAACATCCTCATGATGTAGATCTAGTAGATCCATGCACTCATGAAACTTGATGAGATGATCTATAGGATTATCATCCTTCCTCTCTTTGAAGATAGGCAGAAAATATCCCCATTCTGACATATTAGGTACTGAATGTGGGAAACCAGGAACTGCAGAAAAGTTAAGAGGTGCAAACCTACAAGCCAAAATAGGAGAAAATTCCTTTGAAATTTTAATATTGTGGAGTCACTACTGGATTTGTCCTTCATGGAGTCGTCAGGTAGATGATTACAGTCAACTTTTGTGTCTCTCTCTTTTCTACCATCAAGAGTTGGATTTGTTAGTCTCTAATTTTGCTTTTGATCTAGTGAGAAATCCTAATCCTAAACCCCTCCTACTTGCACTTCATTATCTGTTTCCATTTGATTTAAATCATTGCTTTCAGCTTGTTATGGTTTGTGTTTTATCTTTTTGGATAATTTATTTAAGTTTGGAGTTTTAAAACATGGTTTTGAATGATGTGTCACTTCATATGTCTGTTTGAACTTTACAAAATCAAATTATGCTAATTCATTAAAAGTGCTACTCGAATAACATTATTCCCATAGCGCAAATATAATCATGCCTTAATATGCGCCCGCCACCCAGATTTTGTTATGATTACCTAGATCGAGGACTAAGAGTTCACATGTGTCCCATGATGGATCTCGAATCATTTGATGATTCAAACCTTTACATGATCGGACTTCTTTGTACCCGCAAAGGACTCTTTTCACACCGTTCAATTCCCAAAGATTATGATTTGAAACAGTCACTCATCATAATGATTTTGTTGAATTTTAAGCGCAGATGTTTTCTCAGGAGAACGGTTATATATTAATTGATTGCAGGTAGCATATTCAAAATTCGAGCAGTGCCAGTTGTAGAAGCATGTTTCTATGGCGCCTAAGAGGAGTGGAAAAGTGGTCATATTAGAACTCAAGGGTGTTGAACTCCTCGAATCTTATCCTCAGATGGCTCAAAGGTTTAGAGATGTTGGTTGGTTCGAATTCCTTAACACTTTCCAAGGTCACGAAGAACAGGACTCTATGGAGTTTGCACTGAACTTTGATGGTTATGAAGTGGATATCGATAAGTTGTTGATGTTGGTGACAGAACAGACAATTGCCAAAGATTTCAGATTGGTGGTTGGAGGAGAACGATGGTGGAAGAAGGAGCATGTGGTTATAGAATTTGTTAATCAATTCTTGCTTCCGCATAAGCAAAATCCAAATTGGAGAAAGGGAGTTCCTCACAGCTGGATCAGACCAGAATGGCACACTTCTCTGATCGTTATCCACAGGTATATCACCTGCGAAGGTAGATTCTCACTAATCTATATCTACCACATTAGGTTATTAATGCATCTAAATGGTGATTATCCTTTAAATTTGCCTTACTTTCTACTCAAAAGATTAACAAAGATGTCAAAAAGAGTGTAGTCACTCTCCTCCAATGCAAAGAGAAGCGTGTTTCATCAAGTCTTAATTAAGACTTTAGTTGTGTCTGCTTTGAGAGAAATACAGAAACCCTGGAGCTATCTCATGAAATATTTAAACCCTAACCCACAGTCCAGAAAACAGAAGAAAGGAAAAAGGAATGTCACACAGAAACAAACTATTTCAGTTGATGAAACTCGTGTCAAAGAAGAAATGCTTGTTGTCAGGGTGACAAGGAATAACAGAGGTAAAAGACCGAAGTTGGATCCAGGAATAAAAATGTTTTCTGAGGAAGATGTTAAAGGGGAAGAAGATTCAGATGAATATTTTGATATTCAAACTACATCCAAGCATGAACTACCATCCACCAGTAAAAGGGGTGCTGCAGTCAAAAGGACAAATAATAAAGGTGTTCCTGTGTCTCAAAACCCTAGAAGGAATTCTATTAGGGTTACCAACAAATACAGATTGAAGTCCAAAGACATGTTCAATCCCTCAATCAAAGAAGAAAATGTCATAGTTATAGAAGATCACTCTGAATTTGCTGAAGAAGGTACTAGGAAAAAAGAAAAATGAACTCCATTGCATAAGAAACTAGCAAAAAGAGGTAAACAGATTGTTTCATCATCTATGGGACCTATCACAAGAGCTACAACCAGATTGGCAAAAGATAAAGAAATTGCTAAATGTATCAATGAGATCCCTGAAAATAAAAAGGGTTACCTTATAGATTCAGATCACATATCAGATATGCTAGAAGCCATGGATTCAACAAGTTCTGATGAAGAACACATCTCAGAATTGGTTTCTAAATACCAAGTTAAATTGAGAGAACCCAAGGTTTCCATAAATCTGAATGAGCCTGCACCTTTTGAAGAGTTCCCTAAATTCAAGGTCAAAGTCAGAACTGATAGAGAAAGGATAAAGGAACTCCAGAAGACAGTGAGACAGTTGAAAAGCGAAAGACTCATATAGAACAATGGAGTGCTCGTCAACAAGAAAGAATTCAAGGTTTCAAGAAGAATAAAAAAGAGCAAAGGGCATTGCTCAAAGAAATCAGAGAAATCAACTTCAGACTCTATAGGCATAATGTTGTGCTTACCACAAAGCTTAAACAGAAAACTGCCAAAGCTACTGTTGGTATCATACCCTAAAAGTTTCAAGATGATTGTTACAATCATAATTTTGATGTTTTCCAGGAAATATGGTAGTGTCTACTCGTTTTGGCCAGTGAAATAAAAAGACTTTGAAATGTATGACTAGATCAAACTAATCCCTGTTTTATATAATCGAATGTAATGCTGGAAAGATCATACGATATTAAGTTGTTGAGAAATGATCTATTTTTGGAATGTAAATGCTCTTTTTGAGCTAACCCCCCTAATAGATAGATGTTATCTAGATGTAGTCATTAAGAACATTCTAGAAAATAGGATCAGGGGTTTTGTGGATAGTTTAAATAAGCAGAGGAAAGACTCTGTTAAGGTCGAAAATGTGGAGATCCAAAAAAATTATGTTGAAATTTCCTGTAAGGAATTACTATTCTATTTGACACTTAATAGAAAAGGCATATGGATGGTTAGACACTCTTTTCTACTCTGTTTTATTTCTTCATGCTTGAATTCATTATTCATATTGCAATGCATTTGCCTCTTGATTGTTAATTAATACAGTGAAGAATTTACTGTGGAAGTTATTTTCAAGTTTTGATTTCAAGCTGATAGTCTTGTTTCTTTATGATATACTGGGACAAGAATTTATGTGAAGTTGACAAATTGAAAGCTTCATTTTCTCTCTTTCTTATTGGTCTAATCTATCTATGTGACTACCTTTTAACTATTCAATGGGATATACTTTGTTTTCATTTGGATTATCATGTTATGTTATACCCTTGAGCCAGTTTTCAACCACCTTACTCAAAAAAAAAAATCATAAAAAGCCTTTAAAACACTTTGCAATAAACCAATGATGCCTTAGCTTGCCCTCTCACAGTCAAGTACAACTTTAGGGACTAACATATTTTGGCGTCATTGTCGGGGATGAAGAAATGAAGATATCTTCCCTGGGAAAATGACAATACCAGATTCAAATCTTGATGGTGAACAAGACTTTGGACATTATTTAAGATTGTGATTTTTCACTTGGTGACTCCTCTGTGGTAATTCTGGCTCCTAAAAGAGAAGGTAAAGGACCTAAAACTCCTCTAAATTCTTCATCATCTACTAAGAGACGAATAACCAGAAAAAATCAAAATCATGAGCCTATTGCAGCAGTTCTAGACCCTCAAAAACTACTAAGAAAAACTAAGGCTATTTCTAGGCAGCCTTCTCTCTCAAAGGGAAAATTGTCTTCAGGAAATTTTCAAGGACAGTCCTTTGAAATCACCAAAACCCAAGTAGATGAGGAGGTAATTCGTGAAGGAGAAGTCAAACCTATTGTTGAGCCCGCTACAGTTTCTTTCCCTTCAACTATCTCAGAATTAAATCTAGAACAATGGAAGCTACTTACTGAACTCATTAAACGGGAATATTCAAGCATCCTACCTGTGACTGAAACTTTGGTAGGTCACAACACAGATATTAAGAGTGAACTAGAGACACCCTCGTTGTCTCTTGGATCTCTCTCATCTGAAGATTTTAAATCACATTATTTTTCTTTTGAAAATCCTCTGTTTGTGGGCCCTTCATCTGATCATAGTCCAAAAGAAAAATCCTTATCTTCTAAAGATCAAGATTCAGTGACAGTACAATTAAGTTGCATACATAAAGGAATATTCTTTGTAGCAACTTAACTTAACCTAAAGTGGATACACTTGTTTCCACAAAGAAGGCCAATACTCCAGTTAAAAAAATAACCATTAAAGAAAGTCCTAAGATTCAGGATGATCAACCATTGAAGCACCCTGCCAAGGTTAGCACTGCAGATATAAAGGAACCAGAAAAGAGTGTTTCTTCTTTCAGTCTAGAACATGAAATCAAAAAAATCAAGATTTTAGTGCCATTGTTAGAGCTCATGAAAACAAAACCCTTTAGAAATATTGTCCTCAAGGCTCTACAATCTCCTGCTCAAGTTACCTTTTCAGATACAGTCAATCTAGAAGATGAAAACCATGTTGTAACTATTGGACCTCACATTGAAGATAGAATTGATGCCTCTCCCCCATTCTACATTTCATTAAATGTCCATGACAAGATATTGCACAACTTCCTAATGGATTCTGGTGCCTCGCATAATGTTATGCCTAAGGTGGTGATGGAACAATTAGAATTGGATATTACTAGACCATACCATGATCTATATTCTTTTGACCCTAAGAAATTAAAATGACTTGGAGTTATGAAATATGTGGTTGTCACTCTTTCCCAATTACCTATGAAAAGTGTGGTATTAGATGTTATTGTGGCTGACATACCACCAAAATTTGGAATGCTTCTTTCAAGATATTGGGACAAGAAGGTAGGTGGTACTTTACAAATGGATCTTAGTTATGAAACCATACCTATTTTTGGTGGGGAACAACGAAGATTATACAGAGAAATGAGACTGGCTTATCTGATAAGTGATCATGAAAACCCCATTAATCATCCTATATATGTTATAGAAGATGATCTTGGTTCTTCTATTTTCAATATGAGTGATGAGATGGTAGAAGTATCAGTTAGGAAGACAACAACTGCAGTTGAGGACAATGAAAATAATTATGTTTGGAAAATGTATTTTGATGGAGCATGTTCTAGAGAAGGTTCTGGAGTTGGGATTGTCTTCATCTCCCCTACCAAGGAGGTTATTCCTATGTCATATAAACTTGAATTTGACACCACCAATAACATCAATAAGTATGAAGCCTTGTTGTTAGGTCTAAAAGTTGTTAAAGATATGGGTATAGATAAGCTTTCTGTCTTTGGAGATTCAGAACCAATTCTTCACCAAATCAAAAATATATATCAGACCAAACAACAAAATTTGAAACAATATAGAAATGTAGTGTGGGATTATGTGTATAATTTCTTTTTGGCATTAAATATTACTTTTGTGCACAGAAATTTAAATCAGTAGGTTGACTCTTTGGCACTTGCAACTAGAAATTTTAAACTCCAATGTTTCCTAATCTAAAGTTTGAAGTTGAGGTCATAAATAGACCCTCAATACCAGATAATATAAAACATTGGCAGGTCTTTAAATATGATGAAGAAATTCAAAGATTCTTGAAAACTATTGAAGAGTTTTCTAACATTTCAATAGATCAGGATGATGAAAATGGTGAAGCAGAAATACATGTTGTAGAGATCCTTCAAGATATTGTTGTTGGGCACAAAATCATTGAACTGAAGACAAACCATCTGCCTAAATGTTTGGTTCCACTAGAGAGGTTGTTCGATCACAATGATGTTTCCAGGAAGGTTGTTATCCAAACATAAGAAACGGATGTAGTGGACTACGACATCAGTCCTGATACAAATCCCAGGTTGGTCAAAATATCTAAGAAACTGTCACAGAAACAGAGAAGAACATATGTTGAGCTAATGAAGCAATATTCAGATATATTTGCATGGTCTTATGAAGATTTGAAAGTGTTTGATACAGAGATCGTACAACACAAAATTCCTCTAAAACATGGGTCTAAACCTGTTAAGAAAAAATCTAGGCAATTTAATCCTCTATTGTTACCCATAATAGAAAAGGAGTCGAAAAGACTATTAGAAGCCAAAATCATAGTGCCACTGAGATATAGTGAATGGGTAGCCAACCTTGTGCCTGTCAGGAAGAAGAACGGAGAGATAAGGCTCTGTGTGGACTTTAGGAATTTGAACAGGTGCTCCTTGAAAGACAATTATCCATTACCAAAAATGGATCATATCTTACAGAGAGTTGTTGGTGTGAAGAGTATCTCTATGCTTTATGGATACTCAAGGTACAATCAAATATCAGTAGTGGAGGAAGATAAAAAGAAAACAGCTTTTACCACTCCATGGGGAACTTTTATGTACGAAAAGATGCCCTTTTGACTGATGAATGCAGGAGACACATTTCAAAAGGCTATGGATATTGCTTTTATTGGTGAAAAAGACAGGTTTGTGGTTATTTATCTCGACGACATCACTGTATTTTCAGCATCTGATGAAGAACATTTACAACACTTGAAGAAGACTTTTGAGAAATATAGAAGGTATGGCATATCACTTAATCTTAAAAAATCACACTTTTCCATGGAGGAAGGAAATATTTTAGGACATATTGTTTCCCCTGAAGGTATTAAAATAGATCCAGAAAGAGTCAAGGATATCCAAAAAATAGATATTCTGAGAAACAAAAAGTCTATTCAGTCCTTCATTTGTAAAATTAATTTTTTGAGGAGGTTTATACCTATTTTTGCAGAGATTATCAAATACATCACTGACATGTTGAAAAAGGATGCATAAATTAAGTGGATACCTGAAGCTAAAGAATCTTTTGAAAGAATTAAGCAGGCTCTGGTTCAATCCCATGTTCTCATTAGTCCATATTATTCCAAAGGATTCATGATTTTCTCATTTGCATCAGAAAACACCATAGATGTTGTCCTCCTGCAAAGAAATGAGCAAGGATATGATCATCCCATCTCCTTATTTAGAAAATACCTCAGAGACTTTGAATTGAAGTATGGCATAATGGAGAAACATGCTTATGCCCTGGTAAAGGCTCTGCAGTCCTTTATAGTATATATCCTTCAATATGAGATCACAGCTTATGTCCCAAGCAGTGCAGTCAAAAAAATATTGGTTCAGCCTGAATGTGAAGGAAAGAGAGGGAAATGGATAACAAAAATCCTGGATTATGATCTCACCATAAAGCCTACTCAGCTAATAAAAGGTCAAGGCCTTGCCAAATTAATGACAAAATATAATTGCAAAGCAATTGGGTTGTACCATCTTTCAGACAAGACGCGGGATTCTTCTTTCCAAATTGAAGAAACAAATTCACAGGTAAACAACAAGTATGTTTCTTCACCATGGTACAAAGATATCATATTTTTTCTGCTGAATTTTTAATCTCCTCCAGAGTTGGATAAATCAAAAATCAGATCATTAAAGTTAAGAGCAGTGAAGTATTTCATTATTGATCAGATCTTATTCTAGAAAGATCCTAATGGTTTCTTGTTGAGGTGTGTTGATGAAAAAGAAGTTGAACAATTTTTTTATGATCTACATCATGGTGTGTGTGGAGGCCATCACCATTGGAAGGCTATTGCCTTGAAGATTCTTAGGGCAGACTATTATTGGACTGTTCTATTCTCAGATATTTTTTCTCGGGTCAAGGCATGTGAACCCTGTCAGAAATTTGTTGGAAAGCATAAACTTATGTCTCTTCCTTTAAAACCAATCGTCACTCATGGACCATTCCAACAGTGGGGATTGGATTTCATTGGAGATATCAATCCTTCATCTTTAGGATAGCATAGATGGATCCTTACAACCACTGATTACTTTACGAAGTGGATCGAAGCAATCCCGACTCGGAATGCAACAGATAAGGTAATCATGGACTTTCTAGAAGGATATATTTTTTCCAGGTTTGGTTGTCCTAAAAAACTAGTCACTGATAATGCACAGGCTTTTAAATCGAATTCCATGATTGAATTCTGCAATAAGTATAGTATCAAATTGGTTCATTCTACTCCCTACTACCCCCAAGGGAACGGGTTAGCACAATCTTCCAATAAGACTCTGATAAGAATTATCAAAAAACTACTGGCAGAAAATAAAAAATCATGGGATTCTAATTTAAAGTTTTCCCTATGGGTCAATCATATCAGCAACAAGAAGTCTATTGGGACCTCTCCTTTCCAGATGGTATATGGAACAAAAGATATTCTTCCAACTCAATTGGGCCTGCCAGTTTTAAAGTTTTTACAAGAAGATTTAGAAGAAACCAACGATCTCCAAAGGAGAATTTTTCAGATGATTGAAGTTCAATAGGTCAAAGAAGAAGTGAATCAGAAATACGTTGCTCACTAGAGAAAAGTCAAGGCTACATTCGATAAGGGAACTAAGAAAGATGTTTTCAATTAAGGATATTTGGTGTTAAGGTGGGATGCCAGGAGAGAGGATAAAGCAAAACATGGTAAGTTCGATAACCTATGGTATGTTCCTTTCAGAATAGTCAAGGTAATGGACAATAACACTTTTCTCCTGCATAATTTAGACAACACATAAATGTTTGGAGGCCTAGTGAATGGGAGGTTCTTGAAGCACTATTTTCTCTAAAGACTCATTAGGTTTTCAGTTAGTACATTAGGTTTTCTTTTCAATAAAGACACCATACAACCAATGGACTTGGTTTTACATTTATGCTTTGAATAAAGACTGACAGATGTAGGGAGATTAGTGAATCAGAAATAAAGGAAAAGGCATTGGTCTGCAGTTTTTGGAGTTTATTATCAAACTCCATCCCCATAAGGAGCCAATGTTAGTCTCTAATTTTTCTTTTGATCTAGTGAGAAATCCTAATCCTAAACCCCTCCTACCTACACTTCATTATCTATTTCCATTTGATTTAAATCATTGCTTTCAGCTTGTTATGGTTTGCATTTTATCTTTTTGGATAATTTATTTAAGTTTGGAGTTTTAAAACATGGTTTTGAATGATGTGTCACTTCATATGTCTATTTGAACTTTACAAATTCAAATTATGCTAAGTCATTAAAAGTGCTAATGGAATAACATTATTCTCGTAGTGCAAATATAATAATTCCTTAATATGCGCCCACCACCTAGATTCTGTTATGATTACCCAGATCGAGGACTAAGAGTTCGCATGTGTCCCACAATGGCTCTCGAATTATTTGATGATTCAAACCTTTACATGATCGGACTGCTCTGTACCCACAAAGGACTCTTTTCAAAATGTTCAATTCCCAAAGATTATGATTTGAAACAGTCACTCATCGTAATGATTTTGTTGAATTTTAAGCGCAGATGTTTTCTCGGGAGAATGGTTATATATTAACCGATTGTAGGTAGCATATTCAAAATCTGAGCAGTGCCAGTTGTAGCAGTGTATTTCGATGGTGCCTAAGAGGAGTGGACAAGTGATCAGATTAGAACCTGAGGGTGCTGAACTCCTCCAAGTTTATCCTCAGATGGCTCAAAGGTTCAGAGATGCTGGTTGGTTTGAATTCCTTAACACTTTCCAAGGTCATGCCGAACAGGTCTCTATGGATTTTTCACTGAACTTTGATTTTTACGAAGTGGATATCGAGAATCTGTTGATGTTGATGATAGAACAGACAATTGCCAAAGCTTACAGATTGGTGGTTGGAGGAGAACAATGGTGGAAGAAGGAGCATGTGGTTACAAAATTTGTTAATCAATTCTTGCTTCCACATAAGCAAAATCCAAATTGGAGGAAGGGAGTTCCTCACAGCTGGATCAGACCAGAATAACACACTGCTCTAATCGTTATCCACGGGTATATCACCTATGAAAGTAGATTCTCACTAATCTATATCTACCACATTAGGTTATTAATACATATAAATGGTGATTATCCTTTAAATATTCCCTACTTTCTACTCAAAATCTTGATAAAGATGTCAAAAAGAGTGCAGTCACTCTCCTCCAATGCAAAGAGAAGCCTGTTTCATCAAGTCTTAATTAAGACTTTAGTTTTGTATGCTTTGAGAGAAATACAGAAACCCTAGAGCTGGCTCATGCAATCTTTAAACCCTAACCCACGGTCTAGTAAACAGAATAAAGGAAAAAGGAATGTCACACATAAACAAAATATTTTGATTGATGAAACCCCTGTCAAAGAAGAAATGCTTGCTGTCAGAGTGATGAGGAATAGCAGAGGTAAAAGACAGAAGTTGGATCCAGAAATTGAAATCTTTTCTGAGGAAGATGTTAAAGGGGAAGAAGATTCAAATGAACATTTTGATATTCAAACTACAGCCAAGCATGAACTACCATCCACCAATAAAAGGGGTGATGCAGTCAAAAGGACAAAGAATAAAGGCGTTCCCGTGTCTCAAAACCCTAGAAGGAATTCTACTAGGGTTACCAACAAATATAGATTGAAGTCCAAAGCCATGTTCAATCCCTCAATCAAAGAAGAAAACATCATAGTTATAGAAGATCACTCTGAAGATGTTGAAGCAGGTACTAGGAAAAAGGAAAAAAGACCTCCATTGCATAAGAAACCAGCAAAAAGAGGTAAACAGATTGTTTCATCATCTACAGGCCCTGTCACAAGAGCTACAACCAGATTGGAAAAAGCTAAAGAAATTGCTAAAGGTATCAGTGAGATCCCTGAAAATAAAAAGGGTTACCTTATAGATTCAGATCACATATCAGATATGCCAGAAGCCATGGATTCAACAAGTTATGATGAAGAACGTAGCTCAGAATTGGTTTCTAAATACCAAGTTAAATTGAGAGAACCCAAGGTTTCCATAAATCTGAATGAGCCTGCACCTTTTGAAGAGTTCCTCGAATTCAAGGTCAAATTCAGAACTGATAGAGAAAGGATCAAGGAACTCCAGAAGACAGTGAGACAGTTGAAAAGAGAAAAGACTCATATAGAACAATGGAGTTCTCGTCAGCGAGAAAGAATTCAAGGTTTCAAGAAGAAGAAAAAAGAGCAAAGGGAATTGCTCAAAGAAATCAGAGAAATCAACTTCAGACTCTATTGGGATAATGTCATGCTTACCACAAAGCTTAAACAAAAAACTACCAAAGCTATTGTTGTTATCATACCCTAAAAGTTTCACGATGATTGTTACAATCATAATTTTTATGTTTTCCAGGAAATATGACAGTGTCTACTCGTTTTGGCCAGTGAAATACAAAGACCTCGAAATGTATGACTAGATCAAATTAGTCCATGTTTTATAGAATCGAATGTAATGCTGGCAAGATCATACGATATTAAGCTGTTGAGAAATGATCTATTTTTGGAATGTAAACGCTCTTTTTGAGCTAACCCCCCTAATAGATAGATGTTATCTAGATCTAGTCATTAAGAACATTCTAGAAAATAGGATCAGGGGTTTTGTGGATAGTTTAAATAGGAAAAGGAAAGACTCTGTTAAGGTCGAAAATTTGGAGATCTAGAAAACTTATGTTGAAATTCCTTGTAAGGCATTACTATTCTATTTGACACTTAATAGAAAAGGCATATGGATGGTTAGACACTCTTTTCTACTCTATTTTCTTTATTCATGCTTGAATTCATTATTCAGATTGCAATGCATTTGTCTCTTGATTGTTAATTAATACAGTGAAGAATTTACTGCGGAATTTATTTTCAAGTTTTGATTTCAAGTTGATGGTCTTGTTTCTTTATGATATACTGGGACAAGAATTTATGTGAAGTTGACAAATTGAAAGCTTCATTTTCTCTCTTTCTTATCAGTCTAATCTATCTATGTGACTACCTTTTAACCAGTCAATGGGATATACTTTGTTATGATTTGGATTTTCATGTTATGTTATACCCTTGAGCCAGTTTTTAACCACCTTACTCAAAAAAACAAATCATAAAAAGCCTTTAAAACACTTTGCAATAAACCGATGATGCCCTAGCTTGCCCTCTCACAGTCAAGTGCAACTTTAGGGACTAACAGGATCTATGTCATTCTCCCAGGGAATATCACTTCACACTTCTCTCCCCGACAATGAAGCCAAGAATTTTAGATCTCCAAGAGTCACCCTAGACTATAGATTAGGTGATCTTGGTAACATACAGGTCTGATTTTAATGAGTAGAATTCTCAATGATGGACAAATCTATGGATTGTTAACACTTACATTCATGAGACAATTAGGAATGTATTCTAGAAGAATTGTCTTCACGTGAACTCATTCAGATACTAAATAGGTTTAAATGAATATGGAGAAGTGCTACAAACTGTAAAATCATACATACATCAGGTACACATGAAGATAAATCTATAACAATGAATAGGTACATTTGTTTACGTATATCATTAATGCAAGGAAAGATAGGCTTCTCTCAATCATTAAATGAAACAAGAACCATGTGAATCAATCACCAATGGCACAAATACACATAAAGTAGATATGAATAAGGAAAATATGGTTTCATTCACTGAAGAATCAAGAATCCAAAAATACAGTCTTTCATACCTCAAGTTATACAAGTCTTCTCAAGTCTTCCATATTGAACCACCCTCTCTATATCATTCTAAACTTTCTCTAATATTGTACCATGAATTATATAGCACTATAGGACCTTTCCAGCTCACCGTTTCTAACTCCAACCCCTTTCCCAAAATAGAAACAGTTACAAACCGAAAATGGCATGTTTTAACTTATTCCTGCTTTTCAGGAGGCGAAATAATGAAAAATAGGCTTCAAAACGCCACCTATAATTATCAAACAGTAATATATGTGTAAAATATGAGAAAAAAAATTTGTATAAGCTTGTTCTAAAGAAACACCTCTCTCGTTTTCTTGAAATTAATTTCCAGATTGTTGGAATACATGTCACAAAAACAAGTCTCAAACAGGAAATCATGAAAACTAAAAAATAGGGCTCAAATATTCCTTCAAATCTCCCAATCCTTGACACTTGTGTGAAAAAATAAAAAGGTTAATGTTATTAGGTCCGATATTGAAAATAACCTCCTTTGAATTTTGAAAATTCATCCTTTTTCACCTTGAAATCGTCCTGGAAATCAATTGGTCAAAATTACCAGTTCGCAGCGCCGACGCTGCGAAATTTCTTGTAGCAGCCTATTTTATTTTTTAAAAGCTTCAATACCTAAAACATTGTGTCAGGAGTCCATACATGCTTCAAAACTCCATTATATTGATATATAATCATTTAAGGCTGAATTTGAAAGGATGCAAAAGATGAAATTTTCAGCAGTCCTAGAACAGATTGTTTACAGTACATTTCGTAGCGCCAATATGAAAACCAACCAAAACCCATTTATCAACCCTCAAACATGATGAACACTCTCATGGAGTACCAATTTTATCTAGGATTTATGTTGACATGTTTGAATTAGCACAGGGGTGTCTACAAGCTATCCAACCTCCAACTCACTTTCGCCAGCTAGTTCGCAACAATTTTCGCAATGCATGTCTGAAAACACCAGTTTCTGCAATGCCAAGCTAAAGAGGAAATTGAAATCTTGAAAATAAAGTTAGAAGATATTTAAATGATGAAATCTCATATAATTTCCTTAAAAATATGAATGTTTAAAACAAGGAGATCGACTGACAAAGCATCATAAGTGCAATTATGGTGAAGAGAGAAAAGTGTACTTGAGATGCACTGTGAAATGTCCTGATGAGATGGAAGCATACAAAATGAACTTGATTTGACCTTCTAATGGGTAGAGGGACAAATTGGAGGGGTTTAATCACATTTTGGATGTGGTGACATGTCAGGGTAGTGATGGATGCATAAGGATGATGGCTTGTCTAACCATGCCATAAAAATGAAGACATAAACCAAGGGTTTGGGCCAACATCAACCTTAAATTTATTTTTGCTAAGACCTAAAAAGACTATAATGAGAAGTTCAAAATTAAAACTTAAAAAACACTAAGGATAAAAATAAAAAAACCTAAGGATGAATTTACCCAAACAATTCTGTGTGATAACACCCCCTGAAGCACAAAGATGCACAAATGAGTTGGAAGCCTTCAAAAAATCATGATGAGGAATGTAATTCTCAGTTAGCACTAGCACTGAATCCCATTTGAATGAAATAACATGCATATAAGCTTTCTCATGGATTAGTCCTTTCAAGAGAATTCAAACTACCTGTTGGATGGAATGCATGAAACTCGTTTAAGCTACTGGGAAAACTCACATCCAAAACATATTTCTCTATTTATTTTCTTTGCCAACTGCATGCCTTTGATTGTCATTTATCCAAACTTCAATTTTTCGATTGCAACAAGATTTTGGGATAAGTTCATCTGCTAATTCAACACTTCTCTTATAGTTCTTTCATCATCATTTTTTTCCTACAGAGCAATTTATTTCTTAATTTTTGTTTGTCTTATGATCTCTGATTATATTTAATGACATACAATCCTCTCACCTTCATCTATATTTATAGGAATATCCTTCGCATTAGAGAAGGCACTAATCAACTTGAATCTCTTTCCTAGATCATGAGTGGAATTAGGGGTCTTTGTTTTAACATGAATCAAAGTTATCTGGAGATGTTGTGACAATGGTTAAACCATGACTGAGCATAGTGGTTAATTAATGGTCATCCTTGCATATTGGATGGTAATAAGATCATATGTAATAGAGGAACCATACACACACTAAGTAGTTTCTCACGTGAAAGGTGAAGTGTCAAAGTCTAAAGGTTGAAAACCAAAAGGGATATCTCTATGTAGCCAAGTGCATCAAATATAAAAATAAATATATTTTGGAAATTATGTTTGTCAAAGGAATACATTCATGGATTCCATTGATACAACAGATGAAGGTATGCATACTTACTTAGATGTCAATTCCAAGGATCGAACCTGAACCAAACTTGAGATAGATCAAGACTGTGTGACAGTTAGAATATAGACATATACAATAGGGAGGATACTCTGACAGATAAGTCTGATCAATGACTGATATTGATTGAAAAAGACAGATCAATGGTGAAGGAGAACATTCCAATGAAGTATTGGAGGATGGAAATAAATGATACTCTAATGAAGGAAATGTGATTAATGGTACATATCTACCTTGAGCGAGTTAGATCCATGGAACTAAAGAATACACATGAAATAGAGTGATTGGAGCTAGTTATCGAAGCTGAATATCATCAAATCTAATCATATAGCTAAGGAAACCTCAATCGTTCATTCAATTGTTGAATGATTCCTAAACATTGATTAAGATTGGATGGAAAATATTAGATCTGGAGTGGGTCACATCCAGATCGACGAATATAAATTAAAATAATTTTGGAGTCTGAAGCAACAGTGAAGACCTTTCGGAGCAGTGAAATCGAAGGAGAAAGTATACATCAAAGAAAAATATTCCGACAAAGGTAGAGAGACGGATGGAAAAGATTAATTCAGAGTGATCCATACTCATATATCTAGAGAATACACATGTCAACAAGTAAAAATGCTTCAGAGTATCATATTCAGAGTTTAACTTCTAGATTATGTTCCAACACTCCAAAGCAAGAGCATAGAAGAGAATATTCATTTTCATATCATATCATTTGACATCTAGAAGAATGGGAAAGGCACACAACATTGATAGAAGGTATCGAAGAATATTCCTTGTAGACTTGATTAGTATGACAATAGAGTTGATATCAATGGCTAAGATCCATTCAGAGTAGACAAAGAAAAGGCTACGAAGGTGGAACGTGGAAGAATCGTATTAGCCTTCATAGTAAGAATTTTGGAGTACAGTTTAGGGATTATGTTACAACACTCCGACAAACATAGGATCGAAGAATATTCCTTTTCAATATTTTTCCTTCAGCATCAATAATAATTGGGAAGTTCCATCACTCTGAAGATAGAGAATAAAATATTATTATGTGGAAATCAGAAAGTGACATGTGGCAGTAACATGGATGAATGAGAAAGAGACACGTGGCAACCAAATTGACAAATAAGAATTTGACATGTGGCATTCATGTGTGAGTGTCATGGCATAGAAATGACGTAGTGGAATCAGGATGGAGATCCATGACCGTTAGACCTATATAGATCAATGGTGGAAAAATTGTTAGAGTTCGGAGTTCGGGGGGGAAGGTGAAATATTATCGGAATGGATGTTTCAGAGGCAGTAGTGCAAGAGAGTCTGACGATGAGCTCTGATAGAAATGGACGCAGAAGTAAATCTAGACCATCCATCAGGACATGCATAGAAGAAATATCTATCGTCCATTGGAGTTATCTATCAGAGTCTTGTTTTGAAAAAAATCAAAATAAATCATTGCAAGGAAGAATCAAGATCGTCCATCACAGAACCAGTCTCAGAGTTTTCTGAATTGCGCTTTCAAAATTATTTCGAATACCAAACTGCAAGTTTTCTAAATTGTGCTATCAATTATTTCGATAAAATATTATGAATGATCTAATCATCCATCGGATCATCAAACCAATGACCTCATGGGAGTGATCCAATATTCCATTCAAAAAATAAATCATTGACTGTGAGGATATCTCGCACTGGGAACAACTAGTGAGTTAACTAGAATAAAGTCTATAAATTTTGAGAGAAATGATAAGGCAGTGAAAATGGAGCTTGGCCATATGAGCAAGAAGGGGATTAACACCTAAATAAATACCTATTGATATGAAAGAGGCTATATCAATGAATGAGATCAAATCTGGACCAAATCCAATGATGGTTGAGCGATGAGGTTCAAAGGGTCTGATAGCATGAAAGTTCAAAAGTTAAGGAGGTTAGATCTGAGGAAAATGATCTAATCAAGAGATGATTGAACAAATCCTATGTGACGAAATGGTTTGACACCCCAATGATCCCAACATGAAAGAATAGATCGACGATTGAGATTCAATCCCGGATGAGATCGGTCGATGACTGAGTGTCGAGGAATATCAAACCAGATTGAGTGCAAGAGAATAAATAGAGACTGAATTTCATGGAGGGTCTTGTAGCCTGATTCGAAGAATCAATGAACCTAGAACCAACCATGCTCAGTATATACATAGACAATGGAATTAATCACTATAAATAGCAATTCCCTAATCAATCTAAGTTAGAGGTGAATGGGAAAGGAAGTGGATCTGAAATATTGAGGAAGATGAGGAGAGTTCATATCTCATGAACCTCATGGAGAAGAAGATTAAGTATTATGTGAAGCGATTTTCTATGGCGCATGGTCAATTTGAGACAAAATTATTTATGAATTTCAAGTCATCCAAGTAGGTGGTTGGTATGTATGTTGGTTCCTACATAGGATTGGTGTCCTCTTTTATTTACAGGTTGGTGCATGTATCTAGGTTGGTTCTTGGTGTCCTCGCAAAGAATTATTTTTATATTTATTTATAAAATACCTTCAAGGTTTTTCACATCCATATATATAATATGTTGATTATGATAAGTATCTCTGATATGAACTAACATGTTTTAAATAAGTGAAAAACGAATTGTTTAAAGTACTCAGTATTGATTCACACCCCCTCTTAGTACTACCAACATTCCAACAATTGGTTTAAGAGTAGGTTCCTTCAGCAACAGGAAATAGTATAACCACTGGAAGGAATATATGAGTAGGCCACATGGATAAACAAGAGAGATTATCCTTAAGAAAATCTCCATACTTTGATGGAATGGATTATGCCTTCTGAAAAATCAGGATGAAATTGTATTTGCAGTCACTAGGGTATGATGTTTGGGAATCAATCCAGAATGGTTATGAAACCCCAACAAATCCACTTTTTTATATAGGAGAAAAGAATCTCAGTGAAAACAATGCAAAATCCATGAATGCAATATTGGAAGGGTTATCAAAATCAGAATTCACCAAATTTATGCATTGTAAATCAATAAATTATATGTGGGATAAACTGTAGAACACACATGAAGGAGATCATGATAAAGTCAAGCAAGCAAAGCTACAAACTCATAGGATTAAATTTGAAAGCTTGAAGATGAATGAAGAAGAAAACATTGTAGCATACCTTCTACGTGTAGATGAAACTGTAAACATCATCAGAGGTTTGGGGGAAACCATTGATTAAAAATTCATTGTACATAAAGTACTCAGGTCAATTCCTATGAGATTCGATCCTAAAATATCAACTCTTAAAGACAAAAAAGACTTGGAAAAACTAACAATGGATGAATTGCATGGAATTATTACAACCTATGATATGTGAATAGGACAAGAAGAAGTTCCTAAAAGAGAAGCGACATTCAAATCCTAAAGGAAGACTAATGGAAGAAAAGACAGATCAAGTGACAGCTCAAACGATGAATCTGATGAAGAAGAAGCCAACTTTGTGAGAAGGCTCCAAAGAATAACCGAAAAATATAGAGGTAAGCTTCCTTTTAAATGTTTTAACTGTGGTGAAGTATGACACTTTGTTTCCAAATTCCCTCATAATAAAAAATGGAAAACAAAGACAAGGACAATTTTAACCCTAACGAAAGAAGAAAGGGTAAAACTCAAAGGAACAAATAATTTCTGAAGCAAAAGAAGAATCTCTATTCCAAAGAGGACGACTACTCATCTTCTGAAAATGATGAAGAGATTGAAGGAGATATTCTTTTCATGGCTCATGAAACAGAGTCCAATGAAGATAACAATTGCATCCCAGAGATTGGAGAAAATGAATATCTGGACGTTGATCTTGAAGGAGAATTACTATGTTCCCTAGATGAAATAAATAGGCTCAATAGAAAGAATAGATAGTTGAAAAAAATTGTCACATAATTATGATCCGGTTTCTCAACTAGAAGAACTGAAGAAAATTGAAGAACAAATAACAATTCAACTACAGAACAAAGAAGAAGATTGTGAGAAACTTGAAAAAGAAAATGTTTCCTTAAAGAAGTAAATTTATGCACTTATAGCTAAGTTGAAAAACAATAAAACATTTGAGAAAAGTTCCATGATGTTAGAAAATATGCTCAGTAACCAAAGATCACCACTCGAAAGAAATGGACTCGGCTACAATCCCAACCTCACATTATAGAAAACCAAGGAAGAACCCAAGAGTTATGCTACATCCCTAATCAATCATAGTGAAAGTAATAAGAACACTAATAAAGAAAACCAAGACTAGCAGAAGCCAATTTCTCCTCACAGGAATGATGAATTTAGAAAGGTGATGACACCAAGAAGATCAGCTATGAACAAGTATGAATATATCTTTCTAGGTAATTGTTATCCATGCAACAATTTTGGACATAAGGAAAAAGACTGCAAATCATATCCAATAAATGACCAATGAAGAAATGGAGGTATGTTCATTGCTTCAATAAATAATTATGTAAGCAACAAAATGAAAAATTTTGTTGACAACGGAAATAGGAACTCATTTTCTCCACTATTTAATTATGATATTGAAGGTTATAAATTCCATAATTTTGGTCATAAATCTCGGGAGTGCAAAAGTTGGACACATGTTTATGTTGAGAAACATACTGCTGACAACAATACTGCAAAATTCTGGAGGAAGAAACAAGAGAAAAGTTCCCAAGAAGAATGTGATTTAGCAATGCATGCTCAAGACAAAGAGGGATATTGGTACATAGATAGCGGATGCTCAAAACATATGACTAGTGACGAAAACAATTTTCTTAAGCTAAAGAGAGAGAAAGGAGGAAGTGTCTCATTTGGAGATAATAAATATGTCAAGATCATTGAGAAAGGTAAATTCATCCTTGGAAGTTATAAGGCCATAGCAGAAAACATTATTCTAGTTGAATACTTAAAGAATGACCTTTTAAGCATCATCCAACTATGTGACGAAGGACATACACTCCTATTTAACTCTCAAGAATGAAAAATAATAAAAGAAGACATTGGAAGAATAGTAGCAACAATAATCAAAACTCCAAAAAATGTATACATTCTAAATAAAATTGGAAGAGGAGTATTTTGTGTGGGACAGACAGATAAAAGTTGGCTATGGCATAAGAGAATGGGACACTTAATTTTTGACAACTTAATTAATATCAGTAACAACCAAGAATTAAAAGGCATGCCAAAAATCATCAAGCCCACAAACCCAATCTGTAAACATTGTCTACATGGGAAACCAACTAAAGTGAGATTACTAACCAAGGAATATTCAACGTCAAGACCATTAGAACTCGTCCACACTAATCTTTGTGGGCCAACCAAATCACAAAGATTGCAAGGAAACCATTACTTCATGTTTCTCATCTATGATTACACAAGAATTTCCTGCGTAACCTTTCTTAAGCATAAATCAAAAAAAATTGAGAAGTTTAAACCTTTCAAAGAATTGGTTGAAAATGAAACATATTTGAAGATCAAGTGTTTAAGATCATATAATGGAGGAGAATTCACCTAAGATGAGTTCAATAAATTCTGTGAAGATCATGGAATAAGAATACACTTCTCAGTTCCAAGAACTCCTCAACAAAATGAAGTGGTTGAAAGGAAAAACATAACTATACAAGAAATGGCCAAAACTATGCTAAATCAAGCTAAATTGTCTAAAATATTTTGGAGAGATGCAATCCACACAAGTTTCTATATTTTAAATAGAGCATAGATCCGAGATAACAGTGACAAAAATCCATATGAATTGTGGAAGGGAAGGTAAGAAAATGTCAAACATATTAAAAATTTTGGAAGTAAATGTTACATAAAAAGAGATGTTGACAATCTTGGCAAGTTTGACTCCAGACGTGATGAAGGTATTTTCCTTGGGTATTCCTCTCAAAGAAAATCTTACATATGTTTAAATATGAGATAAGATAAAATTATTGAAATTTAAAATGTAAGAGTGGATGATGAAAATCTTGGAAGGATCAAGATGAAAACAAATGACCAGCCAACAATAACAAGCTCTAATGAAGAAGAGAAATAAAATGAGGAATATGTTGTAGAATAATTAGAAGAAGAAGAGAAATATAATGAGGAATATAATGTTGAAGAAGAGAAAGAGAATACAGAAGAAGAAGAAGAAGAGTAAGCTCCCAAAAAATACATAAGGACTCCCTCGAGGTATGTTCAAAAGAATCACCCCGAAGAACAAATTCTTGGAGAAAAAAACAAATGCATCCAAACAAGAAGACAATTAATAAGATCACTTGAACATGAAAATTTGTCTCTATTGTCCAAAATAGAACTCAAAAACTTCGATGAATCCAACAAAGATAAAAACTGGGTTAATGTTATGGATGAAGAATTAAATCAAATTGAGAGAAATAAAACTTGGGAGTTAGTTCCAAGACCAAAATACAAGAATGTAATAGGCACCAAGTGGGTTTTTAGGAACAAACTAAATGAGGATGGAAAAGTAGTGAGAAAAAAAGAAAGGATAGTGTGTAAAGGATATGCTCAAGTTGAAGGGATAGAATTTGATGAAACTTTTTCTCTAGTATCCATACTAGAAGTAATTAGAATCTTTCTGGAATTTGAAAGCTACAAGAATATCAAAAAAATTCAGTTAATAGAAAAACAAGATTGTGTATGAAAATTGAATAAATCCCTCGATAGTCTAAATCAAGTGCATAGAACATGGTATTCAAGGCTTGATAAGTACCTACAACAACAAGGCTTCAAGAGAGGAACTGCAAAAAGTAACACTTACATCAAATAAGAAAATGAAAATATAATTATCATTGCAGTCTATGTATATGAAATTATATTTGGAAGCGACTCTGATGATCTAAATCAAATGTTCTCAAAGAACATGCAAAAATAATTTGACATGACAATGATGGGTGAGTTTTCCTTCTTTCTAGGACTGCAAATCTCTCAGTCAAACAAAGGCATATTCATCGCACAGAAAAACACATTAAGGAGATGTTAAATAAGTTCAACATGGAAGATTGCAAGCTTGTTAGTACTTCCTTGACAACAGGTTGTAAGCTGAGAAAGGATGATCAATCACCAGAGGTTGATCACACCATGTACAAATCAATGATTGGTAGCCTTTTATATGTAATTTCATAAAGACCTGATGTTATGCAAGTTGTTGGATTTGTTTCAAGATTTCAATTTGCACCAAAATAATCACATGTGATGGAAGTCAAGAGAATTCTCAAATAATTTAGGGTACAATGGATTTTGGAATCTGGTATCCAAAAGGAGATCATTTTACTCTAATAGCATACACTGATGCATATTGGGAAGGTAGTATTGATGACAAGAAAAGCACAAGTGGTGGAGCATTATTTTTGGGTAGTTTTTTAGTATCTTGGATAAGCAAGAAACAATCTTCAATTTCCTTATCCACGAAAGAAGTAGAGTATATTGCAGAAGCATCATGTTGCAAACAAATCCTTTGGATGAAGCAAGCAATGCAAGATATTAAGGAATAATGCAAGCAACCAATTTCAATATTATGTGATAATACCAGTGCCATAAGGATTTCCAAGAACCCAGTAATGCACTCAAAGACAAAGCATATCCCAATCAAATATCATTTTCTTAGAGAACAGATGAATGATAAGACTATCAACTTGGAGTATGTTCCTACCAAGGAAAATATTTCTTACTTTTTTACCACAACTCTACCTAGAGGTACATTTGAGTATCTCAGATAGAAAATGGGAGTCATTCCCATTTCCCAATGAAAGATTCAGCTGAAATTTGTTGGGAGCTTAGCAAAAAAAAAATCTCAGGCGATATTTCATATGGTGGCACGTTACAAAACAAAATGAAGAGTACAGTGTAAGGAAGAGAATCATCTCAATGGGAGCTATAGAAATATAAACGTGCATAGGCTCAGTGGGAGCAGTAGAAAGATTGTAGGCTACAGTGAAGAAATTACAGAATACAAAAATCCTTTGCCATTGATGTCAAAGGGGGAGAGAAAAGAGATCGGGGGGGACCTCTATAGGCTCAAAAATCTTATGAATGTGTTCCCATCAATGAAAAATGGGGATATTGTTGGAAACTATGTTTTCATTGACGTCAAAAGAAGACAGTCATGGACACCATTGATACAAAAGATGAAGGTAGGCATATTGAGATGACAGGTCCAAGGATCAAACCTGAACTATACTTGAGATAGATCAGGACTATGTGAAAGTTAGAATATCAACATATACAATAGGTAGGATACTTCAACAGGTAAGTCTGATCAACAACTGATATTGATCGAAAAATACAGATCAATGGTGAAGGAGAACAGTCTAATGAAGTATCAGAGGATATAAATAAAGGATATTATGATGAAGGAAGTGTGATTAATGGTGTATATATACCTTGAGCGAGTTAGATCCATGGTCCTAAAGAATACACATGACAACAAGTGATTGGAGCTATTTATTGAAGATTAATATCATCAGATCTAATCATAGAGCTAAGGAAACCTCAAATGTTCATTAAACTGTTGATCAAGTCCTAATTGTTTATTAAGACTAGATGGAAGAGATTATATATGGATTGGGCAGACAACACAGAATTTAATAATTCCAACAATCTCCCCCTTCGGCATTGAGGGATCTGATACTAATTGTTGAAACACACACTGACACTGAGAGGGAGGGGTGAATCAATGTCTTGAAATTTTGGACAATTTTCACACTTTCTCATATTACTTAAATTAACCAAAATACATATATGTTATTCACTTAATTTAAGTAATTCTAGAAAGTTTGGAAATTATCCAAAAGTACAAGACACCGATTCACCCCCCCCCCTCTCAGTGTGAGTGTATGTTTCAAAAATTGGTATTAGAGCCAAGTTTTCTTCAAGAAAAATAGTCTAATCAATGGAAGGGCGATCCTCCTAAACACACAAATGGGTGGACAAATGGATCTCTCCAAAAATGAAGCTCCCTTATTTGATGGGACAGACTACTCTTCATGGAGTGAAAGAATGAAAAGGTATCTGAAGTCAATAGGATATGGCATTTGGGACTCAATAGTATGTAAGCCTTGGTACTTAACTACCTCAAAGAACAAATCCAAAACTGTAAAAGAAGCAAAGAGAAACAATTCAATGGAATTAAAAGCAATCCAGAATGGACTGTCAGACCAAGTCAAAGAAAATATGGGGCATTGCACCTCTGCTAAATTATTGTGGCTCCAACTGGAGAATTCCTATTAGATTAAATTACAGAACACATAAGAAGACAACTCCATCAACGAATTGATGCAATCCCTAGTCATCAATAAATAAGACAAATCCATCAAGGAATTGATGTAATCCCCAATCATCAATAAAGAAGACAACTTCGTCAAGGAATTGATGTGATCCCCAGTCATCAATGAAGAAAAAAAATCCATCAAGGAATTGATTTGATCCCCAGTCATCAATGAACAAGACAACTCCATCAAGGAATTTATGCATACCTCATTAATCATTGAAGAAAAACTATTGAATCTTAAAACTGATGTTATAGTTGCATTAGAAGAGATTAGTATGGCACCAAAAAATAGTTTATATATGCAAGTTCCTAGGGATTTTATTGAAAATATTGAATACACATTTGTGTACACTCTAGAAGAGTTGGATAAACTTCAAAACAAAGATATGTTTCTACAACAACAGTTAGATCAATCTAATGGAAATAACCATGAAGAGAATGAGCAAAATATTCATCTAGAAAACAAAGAAGAAGAGATCAAAATATTGAAGAATAAAATTGTTTATCTAACAAAAGAAGTGAAATTATTGAACACATATGACAAGCCCAATAAATGCACAGAATTCTTAGAAAAAACAAAATAAATGTTCATCATTCTAAAGACTCAATTTGAGGAAGCTAAGGAAATTGAAGAAGCCCTGAAGATCTAGTTGACTAAAAAGGAAGAATCATGTCACATGTTGGAATTGGAAGTTGTCAACCTAAAAAAGAAGAATGAAAAGACAAACACAATTGTCCTATTCCATAACATCTCAACTATCCTAGATAGGATATGGAACAACCAAAGACCAACCAATGACAAAACTAGTCTTGGGTACAATAAGAAATAAGAAGGTGTCAAGTGGACCCCCATTCAAAAACATGAGGAAGTCTCATCCTCCTCAAAGGGAAAAATAGTAGTCACATACCAAATACAAGCTCGGAACTCTGTTAAGAAAGGAAGTTATATAAGTCAAAACAAACTCGAGTATGGAAACACCTTCAATGTCTATTTATTTTCCTGTCATAACTTTGGTCATAAAGCATTGGAATGCAAGTATTGAAAGGAAAAATTCACAAAGATCCAATAACTTAATGAGATGTTGGAGATGAAATTATGTTGGCCACACAATAAAGTTTTGTCATACAATGAGATGCTACAACTGTGATAGGTTTGGACGCAAATCCCAAGACTGCATTAAATCAAGAAGCCAACCCATGAGGAATAATCCATACAATTCAGGAAGAAAATCTAATGAAGTTAGGAATAAAAGAGGAGATGAAAAATATCAAAGGAAAAAATTATAAAGGAAAGTTCCAACAAGAAGAGTGCCTCGTGGAATTATTTGGAGAAATAAATCAGAACAAAGCTACAAATATTCAAAAAAGACAAAGCTCCAATAGAATGAAAATGTGTGTCTTCCTACCATGCCTCTCCTAGATGCATAAAAGGATCCAAAACACTTCTTGAATAATTCATATAAAAAAAGGGGGGTCTCTCAATGAGGAATGAAAAATCACATCAACTGAAGAATTTGAAAGTAGCAAAGGAGTTCAAATTATATAAAGACAAAGCATGAAAAGGGAAAATTGATTAACAACAAAGAGAAACAATATCTCTTAGTATCAAAGTACCGAAATTGGTAACATACCTTAACAATTGGTTGTAGAAAGGAAATTAAATCAATTGGTATTGACCAATTAGTATCACTATAAATGATCGATTGGTATTCTTGTGAAAGATCATAATATCAATAAGAATAAAGAGGCGGATCAAGAAGATCAGTAAGATTCGCACCCTTGTCCTTTATGACAAAATGGGAAGACAGTAAAACCCTATGATACAGTAAAAACTGTTAAAATATTCGATGTGCTCGTTTTACCATAGACAATATCACTATTGTCACACAACCATATGCATGCAACCACCCCCAAGAACCATAACCTTTGCTAGATAGAATGATACTGGAAGCAACACTAGAACCAACAGATAACCTAGTAGCACTAGAACCAACAGATAACCTATAGAGAGCATATTTCTCCAAAGATAGCTCACCAGAGAGAAAATCTCAAAGCCACATAAAAATAACAATACTCAGTTGCAGCAATTGAAAATGCACTTCTTCTAAGACATCACCAAGAATACCACCAATATACTCCAAGACATCACCAAGAAATATAACTAGGAGATACTAGAAGATAGGGTGCATATCTTAGGCTAGATACCGCTAGAGAGAGAGACCAAGAATCACCCAGAAGATACACCTTCCAAACTTGAAACTACATCTCCAGACTTGCGCTATAATTGACTGAGAGAGTGAGTGAAGTGAGTGAGAAAAAATGATCTCAAGCGCCCTCTATTTATAGTGGTTCTTGTCACCTGTTTGGGCCGACTTGTCCTTTTAGAGGCTAATACTTTAATATTAATTTTTTTACTAAGACAAGTTGTCTTCTAGGGTTTGTACACATCTGTTTAGGGTTTCTCTAGCTTCCAGAATATTCTATTCTAGCCAAATGTTACATATGGAGGTTAATACCTCCCGTAGCTACCATAATATCAACACTCCCTCCTAGCTAGGGAGGTATTAATTGTAATGGTCTCAAACACATCCATCCATTTCACATGGTATAGGAAAGGTTCGCATAGTCTTGTAGACCATTATATAGGTAGCATCATCATAGCCATAAATTCTATCTCATGATCATGCAGATCAATTCACGAGCATCATCATCACTATCCATCTAGATGGCAATCACCTCCAACACTACTGGTTGGAACACCAGACTAGGAAACACTTTCAACCCTATTGGTAGTCTCCATGGAAATAGGTTAGTAGTACATAGTTACTATAATGCCATCCAATAGATCATAACAGTGTCAATCCATAGCAGTACACAACTAATTTTCGATGGTATACAACCACTCCTAGTAGCACACAACTACTATCTCATGACACACAGTCACTACCAGTGGACCATATCCACCACAGTAGCACATAGCTAATGTCCAAAGACAAAAATTCTCCACTACAATCAACTCATAGATACACTAGCTATCACCATGAAATACAACAGTCTCCTGGCATCAAATTATTTCATCGTCTGCATCATCTCTCGAGGCCATACTCCACCTGAGTAATCAGGAATGATGTTGAATAAGTCATGTGTTAGACTTAGTGCACTCAACAGAGTGTCTCGCATAAGTCATTCACTCAACGAAGTGATAAAGGTACCACTCTTCTAATCTAGACATACATCCTAGAAGAATGACTGTCCCAGCAGATGTTGAATGCCCCACAATGGCTACAAGAACCATTTGTTGGTTGTGGAGCCTGATTATTTTCCTGATTCAGAGGTCTTTGTTTTTCATCTGTGTTTATACCCCATGAATACTTTACACCCCAGAAGAATGTACACTCCTCCATGCAGGGGAGTGCAGAGGAGGATTACCCCCTTTTTGGGGTCCGTGGGCAAGAGGGCCTCTGGCGGGGGTTTGAGGGAGAAGCCCCCGAAAGAAAAAATTCCTTGTAAATGTATATTGTAATTTCATTTTAAATATGGACCGTTCATTATAAGGTCACAGATCTGACAGTAGAAGTTGTGTTAGGGTTTTTTTCCCTAGAAGGCAACCCTCTTTTGTGAGGGAAATGTATTGTGGCTATGTATTATTGTGAATATTGTATTCTGAGAGAGGAGACTGTGAGAGAAAGAAGAGGAAGTTACAACGGGTGTGTTGTAGGTTGTATCTCTTCATTTGCTGGATAATAATAAAGGAAGGACTTGGCAATTTCTCTGGTGGACGTAGCTCGCACTGGGTGAACCACGTATATCTGTGTCTTTATTGTATTGTGTATATTATGTGTTTTATTTCCGCATTTGTTTTATTTTATTGCTCTGCAATCCTATTTTTCTAACAACGGGTATCAGAGCAAAAGGTAAATCACAGGAAAATAGGGTTACTATTTCGAGTGGGAGAAATGGCAGAAGATGGAAAGTTTAGGGTCGAGAAATTTAACGATCAAAACTACCAGTTATGGAAGATGAAGATGGAAGATTATTTATATCAGAAGGATCTATTCCTACCATTGGGTGGAATAGAAAATAATTCGACATCCATGAAGGATGAAGAATGGGAGGTTCTTGACAGAAAGGCATTAGGAAAGATACGGCTGAGCCTGGCAGCGTAAGTGGCTTTCAATATTTCGAAATAAAAGACAACAAAGGAGTTGATGGATGCATTGGATAAAATGTATGAAAAACCCCTAGCATCCAATAAGGTACTTCTAATTAGTAGATTATTAAATATGAAGATGTCAAAAGGTGGGTCAGTTTCAGATCATTTAAATGAATTTAATACAGTTACTAATCAACTAAGTTCTGTAAAAGTGGACTTTGATGATGAGGTCAGGGATATTCTAATCTTGTGCTCATTGCCAGAAATTTGGAACGACTTGGTCATGGTTGTAAGTAACTATGTATCTAGTTCAAACACTTTAAAATTTGATGATGTTGTTGGTGTTATCCTTAGTGAGGAAATGCAATGGAAAAGCACAAGTGAGACATCAGGTAATGCGTTAAACATGGAGAACAGGGGAATACAAAGGGATAGAGGAAAGGGCTTAGGGAACCATGGTAATTATAGGAAGGGTAGATCCAAATCCATATTTGGAAAGATAGAGTGTTGTAATTGTGGAAATAAAGGACGTCTGAAGAAAGATTGCAGAGCTCCAAATAAACAAAGATATGGACAGTAGGAAAAAAATCAGGAAGGAAATGTAAGAAGTGATGTGTTACAAGATGCTTTGATTCTTTCTGTAGATAATGTTTATGTGTCTTGGGTATTAAATTTAGGGTCTTCATTTCATGCCACACCCCATAGGAAACATTTTCTAGATTATGTTCAAGGTGATTTTGGCCAGGTTCATTTGGGTGATGATGCACCATGCAAAATTGTTGGAATGGGAAAGGAAAAAATAAAGCAAAGAAATGAAAACCAATGGTTGTTAAAAGAGGTAAGGCATGTTCCATATCTAAGGAAAAATATAATTTCAACAGGGTAGTTGGAAAGTGAAGGTTGTATATCCATATTTACAGATAAGGTGTGGAAGGTCACCAAAGGATCATTGGTGATAGAAAAAGGAGAGATAAGGTACATTGTATTTATTTACTAGTAATATTGACTCTTCTATCTCTTTATCTTCTACAGGAGTGGATACATCATTTTGGCATCATAGTATTGGACACATAAGTGAGAAGGGGATGTAGATACTTCACAAAAGAAATTTGTTTCCAGATCTTAAAAAAATTGATTTGGATTTATGTGAGCATTGTGTTTATGGAAAACAAAAGAGAGTTAGATTTCTCAAAGTCGGAAAAGAAAAGAAGAGTGAAAGGTTAGAGCTTGTGCATACATATGTATGGGGACCAACTTAGGTATCACCTCTTGGTGGTTCTCATTATTATGTTACTTTTATTGATGATGCAACTAGAAAAACTTGGGTTTATTGCATTCGACAAAAAAATGATGTTTTTGATACTTTTAAGAAATGGAAATCTTTGGTTGAGAATGAGACAGGGAAAACGTTGAAGTGTATCAGATCAAACAATGGAGGTGAATATTGCAGAAAGGAGTTTGATGATTATTGTTCATACCACGGGATTCGTAGAGAGAAGACAGTTCAAGGAACACCACAAGAAAATGGTGTGTCAGAAAGGATGAACGGGACAATCATGGAGCGTGCAAGGAGTATGAGATTGCATGTTGGTTTTCCCTTATAGTTCTAGGAATATGTTGTAGATATTGTTGTTTACTTAATAAACAGAGGACCTTCAAGCTCTTTGGATGGTATAATTTCAGAGGAGGAATGGATAGGTAAAATGGTAAACTATTATTTTTTTAAGACTTCCAGTTGTGAATCATTTGTCCATGTTGATAAAGAAAATAGAACAAAGATTGAGGAAAAATCCAAGAAGTGTTCCTTTATTGGATACGGTGTTAATGATTTTGGTTATTGCTTATGGGATTATGAAAATAACAAAATCATTAGGATTGGATATTTCATACTCAATGAGAATTTCATGTACAAAGATCAGTTGTAGGGAAAGAAACAAGAAAAAGAAAATGCTTGATGAGATCACTGAAAAAGAAAGTCCAAAGGTACCAGAAAATCAAAATGTACAACAAAAGGATTAGCAGGTACCTCAAAATCCTGCAAGTGTTGTTATAATATCTACCAGGTTAAGTAGACCCCTGAACAATACTCTCCTTCATTGTATTATTTATTGTTGATTGATTCTGGTGAACCAAAATGTTATGAAGAGGCAATGCAGGTAGACACCAAAAGGAAGTGGGAGCAAGGCATGAAAGAGGAAATGGATTCCTTGGTAAATAACCAAACTTGGGACTTGGTTCAGTTTCCTGTAGGACAAAGATAATTGTAAAATAAATGGGTTTACAAGTTGAAGGAAGAAGATGGAGGAAAAAATTGGTACAAGACTAGACTCGTTGTAAATGGGTTTGCACAAAAGAAATGTATAGATTTTGATGAAATATTTTCTCTTGTTGTTAAAATGACTTCAATTGGGACTATTTTAATTCTTATGGCAGTAGAAGATTTACATCTTGAACAGTTAGATGTAAAAACAACTTTTCTCCATGGGGATTTAGAGGAAGAGATTTATAAGCAGCAGCCACAGGGGTATGAGGTCAAAGGGAAGGAGAATTTGGTATACAGGTTGAAGAAGAGCTTGTATGGCCTAAAGCAAGCTCCAAGGAAATGGTATTTAAAGTTTTATAGGTTTATAACAGAACAAGGTTATAGTATATATCATTCTGATCAGTGTGTTTATTTTAAAAATCTAGAAAATGGAAGCTATATTATCTTGTTATTGTATGTATATGACATGTTTGTTGCATGGTATAATATGCAAGATATAAATGTGCTCAAGAAGAAATTATCTAATTCATTTGTGATGAAGGATTTGGGTGCTCCAAATAAAGTCCTTGGTATGAGAATAACAAGAGACAAGAAAAATCACAAATTGGCATTGTCTCAGGGTAAGTACATAAAGAAGGTATTGGAGAGGTTTAGAATGCAGAATGAAAAACCAGCTAGTACACCTTTCACCAGCCATTTCAAATTAACTAAGGAAAAGTGTCCCAAGACATAGGAGGAGATAGAATGCATGTTCAGGGTCCCTTATTCATCAGCAGTTGGCAGCTTGATGTATGCGATGGTTTGCACAAGACCAAATATTTCACATGCAGTGGGTGTTGTGAGAAGGTACATGAACAATCCAGGTAAATAACATTGGGAGGAAATAAAGTGGATTCTCAGGTATTTGAGAGGTATTGCTACTCATGCATTATTTTTTGGAGGTTCAGACATTGTTCTACAGGGGTATGTTGATTTAGATATGGCAGGTGATAAAGATAGCAGGAGGAGCACCACAAGATATGTTTTTACTATAGGTGGAACAACATTAAGTTGAATTTTGAAACTGCAAAAGGTTGTTTCACTTTCAACAACATAAGCAGAGTATGTTGTTGCTACAGAGGCTAGTAAAGAAATTATTTGGTTACAGAGGTTTATAAAGGAATTGGGAAAGAAGCAGGAGAATATCAGGTTGTATTGTGACAGTGAGAGTGCCATTCATATTGCAAATAAATCAGCCTTCCATTCAAATACTAAGCATATACAGAGCAAGTACCATTTCATACGATCTGTCTTGAAATATGGACATTTGAAATTGGAAAAGATACACACTAGCCAGAATCCTACAGACACGTTAACTAAGGGAGAAACCAGGAAGAAATTGAGTTCCTTCTCAGTTTCAGTTGGTATTCAAGCATGAAGATGAATATGAGAAATTTTCTAGGTCCAAGAAGGATCATAGTCCATCAGATACAAAAGTGGTGGATTTGTTGAGATCAGTCTCCAAGTGGGATATTTTTGGTTGTGGAGCTTGATTATCTTCCTGATTTAGAGCTCTTTGTTTTTCAGTCATGTTTATACCCCATGAATACTTTAAACCCTAGAAGAATGTACACTTTTCCACGAGGGGGGTTATCCCCTCTGTGAGGTCCGGGGGCAAGCGGGCCCCCGACGAGGGTTTGGGGGCGAAGCTCCTGAAATAAAATTGCCTTGTAATGTATATTGTAATTTCATTGTATGCATCGTTCATTATAAGGTCGCAGATCTGACAGTAGAAGTTATGTTAGGCTTTTTTTCCCTAGAAGGTAACCGTCTTTTATGAGGGAAATGTATTGTGGCTATGTATTATTATGAATTTTCTTATTGTATTCTGAGAGACAAGACTGTGAGAGAAAGAATAGGAAGTTACAACGAGTGTGTTGTAGGTTGTATCCCTTCATTTGTTGGATAATTATAAAGGAAGGACCCAACAATTTCTCTGGTGAACATAGATCACACTGGGTGAACCATGTATATCTGTGTATCTATTGTATTGTGTATCTTTTGTGTTTTATTTTCACATTTGTTTTATTTTATTGCTTCACGATACTGTTTTTATAACACCATCCTCTCCACTACATCATCTCTAATTCTTACTAGCATGATATGAATGCATCATATCTAAGTTGTACTGGCATGATGTGGATCATATTTAAGTCGTACTAGCATGGTGTCAATGCACCATCTCTAAGTTGTACTAGCATGATGTGAGTCACCTTCATCATCTCTAAGTTGTAATAGCATGATGCTACTCATCGTATCTAAGTTGTACTAGCATGATGTGACTCAGACATATGCACCATCTCTAATTTGTACTAGCATGATGTTAATTCATCATATCTAATATGTACTAGCATGATGTGTCTCAGGACATATGTATCATATCTAAGTTGTACTAGCATGATGTTGAAGCATCATATCTAAGTTGTACTAGCATGATACACATTAGAAATCTGTCAACCTAGACCATTCTCCACAGGGATAATGTATGTCCACCGGCACACTAATTATCCATGATGCCATATATCAGCACTCCCTCCCAACTGAGGAATTCATCTCCAACCTTTCAATAAAAGGAGAAACCTCCACGAGTCCCAACTTGTCCCTCAAGTATGCAAACTTTATCTTGGCTAGATTATTCATCTAAATATCAGTTGGTTTCTCATCAGTGGAGATGTATTGGAGAATCACTTCTCCCTTCTGGACTGTATCACGGAGAAAATATTACTTGATCTCAATGTGCTTCAATATTTTATCGAACACGGGATTATTTGAAAGCTTCACACAGATCTGATTATCACAATGTATCACAGTCGAATCCAACACCTGATCAAATAGTCTAGAAACCAACTTACATAGCCATACTACTTATGTACATGCATCACATGCTGCAATATACTATGCCTTTGTAGTGTGGAGTGCCACAGACTTTTGTTTTCTAATATCCCATGATAAAATAGCAGATCCCAAACTAAAACATATACCAGAATTACTCTTTATGTCATCTGCACTCCCTGCCCAATCTAAATTAGTAAATCCATGTAGTTGTACATCGTTGTTTGAGGCATATCTCAAACCATAATTTAGTGTCCCACGAAGATATCTCAAAATGTGTTTTGTAGCTATCCAATGCTCATGTCTAGGTTCCACTTGGAACTGTTGTTACGAGGGAAAAACTCTCTATGGCCAAGGATAAACCACAATAGACAGGTATGACTGTAGAAATCAACTAAATTCCAACATATGCTATATAAACTAATGTGCAAGATAAGAAAGAGGCCTACCTCAATCCAACGTTTGATGATGTTCCACCATTGAGAACTTCAACCCAAAGCTTTATGCCTGCAATAAGTTCTTAACAAACGAGCAGAGCAAGTATATAGTGATGATATAAAGGGGTTAGCACATTAGATAGCATAATTCATCAATAAACATTACAAACATGCCCATGGATAATAATCATACATTTTCACTATACCAATAGGACGGGAAAGGAGTACTTCTATTAATAATTGATCAGCAAAAGTGACAACATTACAGACTTCCGTGTCGGCATGGTTCAAAACCAAGAAACCAAGTTCCTTCCAATTGGGCCTCCACCACTTCAATCCTCCACCAAAGGCAAGCTCATACGAGAGAGTCGATGAGGTTCTCTCAACAATAGGAGAAGAGCTTGGGGGTTGAACACTATATTCATACTTGAGGGACAAAGGGATGCAGACTCAATATGAAGTAATTTCTCCAGAGTAACTTTGCTCTCAAATTTGAATGCTTTCTCCTCTTTTCCATAGCTCGAAATTGTGCTTTTATAGCCTTCAGAATGTAAATGAAGGGTCGAGTCGAAATGTTTCCAGTATGTGGAAGGCCAAGGATCAGAGATATTATGTCGTGACATGGAAACCCAACCTCATTTTGTATTTTTTGGCACAAATCTCGATGTACACGGGCTGTAGTGGAGAAGCCAGCATATACGCATCTTGAATAATTGATAGGGACTGTATATGTGGAAAAATGTATATTTTTGGCTCTGGATTCATAAAAAAGGGATGACAATTCTGCATAGGGAAATGGAAAAAGGCCCTCTATGCAAGATAGCAATGGTGAGGCAAATCTCGCTATAACATATGCCCCCTAATGTGTGATATTAGAGGAGTATCTATGATGGCCGAAATACATTATAAATAACCCAGAAGTGGAGTGGTAGAGAACTAGTTGGACGAACTCAATTGCTTATTACATTATGTACTAACTTTGCATACATGACTTCCAAAAAAACAATGCATATCCATGTGGAAAATATACCAAACAAGTGTTCATGGCCATGAATAGGCAAATATGAAGGCAGTTGCATGTCAAAAGTTGTCATAGTCACGAACAAGGCCCAGTGAAACCAATATCAAAATCATTTTGAAGATATTTGTATATCATGGAGTACAAACTGATCTCCCATGATCACTGAAGTCAAATAGGTGTTGGTCCCATGAAAAGGAAACGACAGCTCAGGAAAGATGCGGCCACATAGTGATGTCTTCAAGTCTTATACACAATCTGCCAAGGTGCAAGTCTACTTCATGTGAAAAAATGAGTTGAGGTCGAACATGATGAGACATCGTTTGATTACCAGTCATTGAGGTATACCGTTAACAAACGCGAGACAGCCTACCAATAATGAAAGTAGGTATCAAGGCACCGAGTACATTTCTACAAGTGTGAATAAAGGAGTTGGTGTCGAAAACTTGAGAAATCCATTGATCAGGAGACATTGATGTATTCCCATCTACCAATGCTCAGAGAGCCTGCCACTAATGACTGCAAGCCTCAAGACACTCGTGAAACTCTAGGTCCCATATCCAGAATAAATGATTTGAAGTCAATGGAAAGAGACCCGTTGAAAGGAGAGCATTAGGCATCTCTCATCGGTCAGCACGAGGAACAAAGAAGGAGCTTCATGATTTGGTGGAGATCGGACGAAGAACATGTTCATGAACCAACGACCCTATGTGTCTTTCGCATGTACCAGTGCAAGCGATATACAAAAAAGACCCTCTGAATAGAATCCAATGATCAAAACTATTGATAAAGGCGAGGAAACCACCAATAAGGCTAATGGAAACCAAGACACTTCACGAATCCCAAAGTGTGAATAGATGTCTTGTCATCGAACACAAGGGAAACCACCCAGTCAAGGACCAATGATGAAGTGTCGATTTTTGGGTTCAAGGTGACCTACCAATGATTAAAGTAGGGCTAGGGTGCATGATAATACCATAGTATCATGTGATTCTGAGACAAACTGAGGGTATGGCCGACATGCAAATTCAAGATTTCTGAGGAGTGGCCGACGCAGGTTGTGAGACTTCCTTTGAACAAGAGCATGAGACATATGGTGGACTCTAACAGCATAGACTCAATGATGTGACTATTAGATGCAGGAAGCGTCAATAATGTTCTCTATAGGGATTGGAAGAGTAACCAGTCGGTAGAGAAAACTATGTAACGAGATCAGCTTCCTAAGGCCATGCTAAAACCCAAAATTATGATGACATAAGGACTCAATAATTTTGTGCTATGTTCAAAGGAGACACGACTGCTGCCAATTATAATATAGTACTCCCTTCCCACCCATCTTTTTTATTTTTTCATAACAAATGAATGCTATGATACAGAGGATGGAACGAGTGTCGGAAGTAAGCAAAACTAGTTCCAGCAGTAACAGGACACAAACAAGTAAGGTGACCTCCTTCACAAATCCTACAAAGGAATATAGGCTTACGTCTGAGATGTCTAGGCTTCTTAATCATATGAATTCCCCCAGCATGACTTGCAGTGGCTGGTGACATGCTCCCAGCATGACTTGCAGAGGCTAGTAGAAAATATCCAACATGACTAGCAGAGGTTGGTGATGGATGTGTAGTTTGACTAGCAGTGACAAAACATGTACCCCCAGCATGACTTGGTTTTGGCTGGTTACGAGGGAAAAACTCTCTTTGGCCAAGGGTAAACCACAACAGACAAGTATGACTGCAGAAATCAACTCAATTCCAACATATGCTATATAAACTAATGTGCAAGATAAGAAAGAGGCCTACCTCGATCCAACATTTGATGATGTTCCACTGTTGAGCACTTCGACCCAAAAATTTATACCTGCAATAAGTTCTTAACAAACGAGCAAAGCAAGTATATAGTGATGATATAAAGGGGTTAGCACATTAGATAGCATAATCCATCAATAAACATTACAAACATGCCCATGGATAATAATCATGCATTTTCACTCTACCAATAGGATGGGAAGGGAGTATTTCTATTAATAATTGATTAGTAGAAGTGACAACATTACAGGCTTCGGTGTCGGCACGGTTTGAAACCAAGCCAATTTCCTTCCAATCGGGCCTCCACCACTTCAATCCTCCACCAAAGGCAATCTTATAAGAGAGAGTCAATGAGGCTCTCTAAAAAATAGGGGAAGAGCTTGGGGGCTGAACACTATGTTCATACTTGATGGACAAAGGGATGTAGACTCAATATGAAGTAATTTCTCCAGAGTAACTTTGCTCTCAAAGTTGAATTCTTTCTCCTCTTTTCCATAGCTCTAAATTGTGTTTTTCTATCCTTCAGAATGCAACTGAAGGGTTGAGTCAGAACATTTCCAGTATTTGGAAGGCCAAGGATCAGAGATATTTTGTCGTGACATGGAAACCCAACCTCATTTTGTATTTTATGGCACAAATCCCGATGTGCATGGGATGTAATGGAGCAGCCAGTGTATACGCATCTTGAATAACTGATAGGGAGAATATATGTGGGAAAATGTATATTTTTGGCTCTAGATTCATAAAAAAAGGGATGACAAGTCTACATAGGGAAATGGAAAAAGGCCCTCTGTGCAAGATAGCAATGGTGAGTAAAATCTCGATATAACAACTGTCTTAACGTGTTGACAACAAAGTAAACATCCGATCGAGTATTAACCAAATAAATCAATGAGCCAATGAACTGAAGGTACAGGGACGAATATACTAGATCAGAAGCAGAAGTCTCTCAGCTTCCTC
Organism: Picea engelmannii; assembly: GCA_009831015.1. Classification (NCBI taxonomy): domain Eukaryota; kingdom Viridiplantae; phylum Streptophyta; class Pinopsida; order Pinales; family Pinaceae; genus Picea; species Picea engelmannii. The sequence goes on from ML781841.1 coordinate 240,970, forward strand.
ATATATGTCACAATGGGAGTTTCCATGGATTTGGAATCCATCATCCCAAACTTCTGAAGAATATTTACAACATACTTCCCTTGCCCCAAGAATATTTCATCACGCTTTTATTATACTTCTAGTCCCAAATAATAATGCATCAAACCAAGATCCTTCATGTCGAATTCAGAGGATAACTCCCTCTTACACTGAATAATGAGAGGCTTTGCACATGTCAGAAACAAATCATCAACATATAGTAGTCGGATCACAATTGCATCATTCACAACCTTGTAATAAGGATATGGATCATCATAGCTCTTGGAAAATCCAAGTCCCATCAAGTAACTGTCAATTTGTGTGTGCCAAGCTCTTGGAGCTTTCTTGAGTCCATACAAGGCATTCTTCATGCATAGGTTTCTCTCGGGTGTACCTCAAAACCTTGATGTTTCTCTATGTATACTTCTTCCTCAATTACTCCATTGAGAAAAGTGATATTTATATCCATCTGATGTAAACTCCAACCCATGGGTGTTGCAAGAGATATGATGGATCTAATAGAGGTGTATCTGGAAACTAGAGAAAACATCTCATCATAGTTTTCTCCCTCCTGTTGGTGTTTATGCCCAAAAGCACAACATGAAATCCCTTCCTACAAATGAGTTGCAATGCATTATTAATTATATACATCTAAGATAATACTAAATAGGTGGGACCCCTTTTTAGGAAAACAATGATGGAAAGCACTTCTCTTATTTGCGCTCATGATTACCTTGCGAGAAAGATTATACAATTGAAAATAAACAAAGAAATTATAGCTTGTTTCCATGTGCAGTTGATGGATGTCGAGTGTGCTGACAATTTGATTTTGAAAAAAAAGGAGAAAATGTTTTTTTTAATAAGAATTTTGGTTTATTTTTATACACCTAAAGGTTGACATATTATTCAAACCCCAAGAACAGGCCACATCGCAACTTATGATGTATTGGACTTATGGTATACTTGTTATATATTGTGGACAATTGATATGTTTTATGGAATGGAAATCCTCTGTTAGTAAGAAATGTCGGACATGTTTTGGTGCTAAGTGTTGAACAAACATATAATACTTATGATATCTATGTGGAGGGGGGGTGATTCAATTTTGAATTGGAAATGTTATGTTTGTTGGTGAATTGGATATACATGGTTGACTATGTGTTTTATGGAAAATGTTTTGGAAGTTTGGGTGTGCTCCATACTTGGATGTGGTTGATGGTGTTGGCGTTCGGAAGTCACTCCTGGATTGCTAGCAGGAGCAGAGCCCGAAGCCCATCAGATTTAATGTCACAGTTTGTTTTTTTTTTTTTTTTTTAAAGGTGATCAAATGGAGGGAAGCTCAAAACAGCGTCATATCAACTCGGAAACCAGACCGGGCATGCATGAAAGAGTGAGGTCCTGATAAACTCCAAACAGTGAGTCATAGTAAAGGCGAGTAGGTGGAAGACTTACGCAAGAAGAGCGTAATGATCTATTACAGACATCAGGTATGCAACAGATTAAGGGAGAAATGCATCCGAACGCAAAATCCTTTTACATTCAAATACAGAAAACCAGAGGGCACGACAACGCCACAACAAATCCTTTATTGTAACAAGCTGCACTACTGTGAATCCTCCAGCAGAAGATGAAACAAAGACGGAAAAGAAAAAGAATTGTTTGTTATAAACCAAGAAATCTCAAACACAGAGGCATAACCAGGAAACTAGAGTATTTGCTGAAACTTTACAGTCGGGAGCTTATCTCTACCATCGATGGATACAAAAATGGCGAAAATGCCTACATATACTCAAAATAAC
>ML781841.1:256780-330813 GCA_009831015.1 Picea engelmannii
TATGGAAGAATGTATTCCCAATGTTTTCCAAACATCAACACTCCCTCTCAATGAGGGAGACATTCTCAATCAAGGTTGTTCACCATAGGTAGACCCCCGTGAGTGAATGTTAGCATGATGCTAACTAACACATGGAAAACACCTCAAGCACCTTGAGTCCATATTATTCCTTGTCATGATCAAGGAAGGACTACTCCTGGGCCCATTTACCACAAGTACACCTTTGTGATAAATGTATCTTATCTCCCTTGGTATGAAACCCAATCTAGGAGAAGGTCCACCCAATGCTTACTCAGGACATTGTAGAAAAAATGTATGTCAGACATGGCACTCCCATGTGGAATTCTAGAGGCTACTCTCTTTAGAAACACTAGGGTCAACTCCCCATAGTGTGTGACATCAAGCTCAAATCCTTGACATATCCACATGTTCTCTCCACAAGGGAAGTAGGGTTATAATCCAAAATCCATTTATCCCTTCTCGGATAAGTGTCCTCACAGATCAACTCAACTCAGTCACAGAGTAGTATGATCTGGAGAATATATGTCACACATGGCACTCCCATGTGGACTTCTAGAGGCTACTCCCTATAGAAACACTAGGGTCAACTCCCCATAGTGTGTGACATCAAGGTCAATTCCTTGACATGTTCTCATGTGCTCTCCATAAGATACATTGGGCTATAATCCCAAACCCACTTATCCATTCTCAGATAGGTGTCATCACAGATCAATTCACTTCAGTCACAGAGGAGTACGATCTAGAGAATGTTTCAGGAAGCTGCAAACATCAACACTCCCTTTCAACAAGGGAGGCATTCTCTACCACACCAAGTCTATCACAGAAATACTCGAACTTCATCCTAGAAAGGGATTTGGTAAGAACATCAAAAACTTTCTCATATGTAGGAAGGTACTGCACCAATACTTCCTTCCTCTGCACCATGTCTCAGATGTAATGGTACTTGATCTCAATGTGTTTTGATTTGTCATGAAACGTTGGATTCTATGAGAGCTTCACATAGCTCTAGTTATCACAATGAATAACAGTGGAATCTAGCACATGTCCAAATAAATATGCAAGGAGATTGTGAACCCACATTTCTTCATGGACTGCCACAATCAATGCAATGTACTATGCTTCTGCAATGCTCAAGACCATAGAAGTACATTTCTTGCTACATCAAGAAACCATGGAAGATCCCAAAGTGAAGCAACACCCAGAGGTTCTCTTCCTTTCCACTGTGCTCCATGCCCAATCATAGTCAGTATATCCCTGCAATCTCATGTCAATACTGGAAGTATATCTCAAACCATTTCCAATTGTTCCTCGCAGGTATCTCAACACATGCTTCATAGAAATCCAGTGTGTATGTCTCGGTTGACTCATAAATTGGCTAAGTGCACTCACTGCATAGAAAATATCTAGTCTGGCGTTAACCAAATACAGCAATGATCCAATTAGTTGTTTGTACAGAGTTGGATCAATCTCATTGAAATCGAAAGAAGACACCCTTAGTTTCTTCAGATTCATCACCATTGGCGTAGCCATGGGTTTACAGTTCATCATCCCAAAAATTTTCAATATATCAACTGTGTAATTCCCCTGACTTAGGAATATCTCATCAATTCTCTTATACACCTCTAGTCCCAAGAAGTAGTGCATAATACCATGGTTCTTCATATCAAACTCAAATTCCAATGCGTACTTGCATTCAGCAATAAGGCTCTCTGTACCGGTGAGGAATAAATCATCAATGTAGAGGACCAAGATCAAGGACTCACCATTAACATTCTTGTAGTACATGTTGGGATCATCAACACTTTTTTTGAAGCCCAAACTCACCAAGTGTCCATCAATCCTTGCATACCAAGATTGAGGTACATGTTTGATTCCATACAGGGCCTTCTTCAACCTACACACAAGAGACTCCTTCTCATGTATGATGAAACCATATGGTTTCTCGATGTATATTTCTTCCTAAATATCTCCACTGAGAAAGGAGGTATTCACCTCCATATAATGTAGTCTCCAACCCATGGATGTTGCAAGGGAAATAATCATATGGATAGAAGTGTATCGAGAAATAGGAGCAAATGTCTCGTCGTAATCTATTCCCTCCACCTGAGAGAATCCTATAGAAAAAAATCTTGCTTTGTGCTTCTCGAAGATCCCATCAGTTATATGTTTGATCTTATAGATCCACTTGGAAGTCACTATAGACTTCCCTTCAGGTCGCAGAACAATATCCCACACATAATTATTCATGATGGACTGATATTCCTCTAGCATGGAATCTCTCCATAATGGTTGACTAGATGCCTCCTCATAACATGAAGGCTCATAATCAATGATGTGGCTCATAGTTGTGGCATAGCATGCATATCTATGAGGTCTCTTTCTCTCTCAAAAGGTACCATGAGGAGATGCATGTCCTTCTTCCTTCTGCAGAGTATGACGATCCCATGTAGGCATCTTCTGACCTACTACAATATCTATGGGAACATCAACTGGAGATATAGGATCAGTGCGATCAATAGGCTCAACTATATCCCTCTGATCTACTGGAGGGTGAGGGGGAGAAGGCACCATCTCTTATTGTTTCTCACTATCAATTTCCATGTGAGATCCTCTAGATCTCATGAAGGCTACCTCCTCCTCAAACGTAACATCTCTGATCACCTCAATCTGTCTCTTACTAGGGATGTAGATCCAGTATAGCTTCAAAGACTCATTGTACCCCACAAATGTAACCTTTCTACATGAAGGGTCTAGCTTGGTCCTTTTCTCTTTGGGTATATGAATGTATACCGGACACCCAAATATCCTGAAGTGTCCAACCTCAAGATTCACTCTGGTGAATGTCTCCTCTAGAGTCATGTTTCTTAAAGTCTTATGAGGACTTATGTTTTGAACATACAGTGCAGTCATGGATGCTTCTACCCACAGAAACATAGGTAAATGTTGATCATGAATCATCACCTTAATTGCCTCAACAATAGATTTGTTCTTCTTTTATGTGACCCCATTCTATTGAGGGTTGTAAGGAACATTATACTCCCTCTTGATCCCTGCCTCAATGCATAAATCAATGAAATATTGGGAGGTGTATTCTCCTCCATTATCTGATCTCACCACTTTGATATTATTTCTAGTTAGGTTTTCGAACTGTGATCTATACTCCTGAAATCTGGAATGGACTCCATCCTTGGTATTCAAGAAGTAAATCCAAGTCTTTCAAGAGTGGTCATCAATGAAGATCACATAGTATAGGTATCCACTCAAGGAATCAATTGTCATGGATCCACATAAATTTGTATGAACCAAGTCTAAGATCCCCTTGGATCTATTGTCGCTTCTCATAAAGGACCCCTTGTATTTCTTACCAAGAGCACAACCTCTGCAAATGCCATCATGTTCAACATGGATCTTTGGAAGGCCTATCACCATATTCCCCAGAGATGGAAGAGCTCTATAATGTAAATGAGCAAGTCTCATATGTCAGGGTTCACTCAAACAGATAAAATCATGTACCAAGGCTTGAACTGGTTGGACAATCAATCTGTCCTCTCGAACACTAATCACCCGAGAAGAATCCATACTAGAGTTATTGTTCCATGCAATAACCTTTCCATCAGATAAAGAAACCTTGTAGCCTTTGTTCTCTAAGGTTGAAATAGAGACAAGGCTCCTTATCATCCCAGGTACAAATAATACATCACTCAAATGGAGTGGGATGTCAAAATCCAATTGTAAGGAAGTGGATCCAACTCCCTTCACAAAATATCTGACATCGTGACCAAGTACAACATGAAAAAGATATTTTTTCTCTACTAGATCTATAATTTTCTCTTTGTATCCAGTCATATGTCTTGAAGCACCACTATCAATCAACAAAATATCATTACTAGTAGGAACCATACCTAAGAGGGTTGAAATGAAGAAGAACTTGTCATCATTCATGTGTGCATTCCTTGACTTCCTCTGAGGTTGTTCCGAATCAACATTAGCAGTGGAAGCATGTTTCTTTCCTTTCTTCAATGTAGGACAATTTTGCACATAGTGGCCATACTTGTCACATCTAAAGCATTGAATCTTTGACATGTCCTTTTTGTGTTCAGAATTTGGTGTTGACTTCCTTCCTTTAAATGTTTTGTTGAAACCTCTTCTTTTTCCTTTGATTTTCCTTGAATAAGTAGCAAGGGCTTGATTTTCATCATGATGGGAACATTGCATGCCTCTAGCTGCAAGTTTGGTCTCCTCTTGAGTACAGTCTACCCATAAATGATCAAACTTGGGCAATTTGGATCACCCACTGATACTTTGAATGAATGGCTCACAATGGCTTGGAAGACCATTAAGGGTAATCATGATAAGTTCTCTATCAAAGATGATTTCACCAATACAACCCAACTGACCTCTGATGCAATACCCATGTTTCCCCCAACTCGTAATTAATTGTTAATTATGATTACCATGCTAAGGCATATGAACAATGTAAATGTATTATTATTTGAATTTCCAATAAATGACTGTGGGGGTGAAGCCTTGAAAGTATTGGCCATGATATCTCTAGAGGAAAGAAATGGAAAAACTATGTAGAGGGTCATTATGTCAAATGACCCCAAATTTCCCTTTGATGAGGATAATAAACCTCCTATAATTCCCAAGGATAGGAATCAGTTAATGAAGAAAGGACCGGTGGTTAAACTATCAACCACCCCCCATGAATGGAAGCATGGTCTCACTTAGGAATGTCAGCCCGAAGTACCACAGAGTCTGGCAGACCAGGCTGACCCGAGTTTCCTTCTGGTAGAAGAAACAGGACAGGAAGGAAAAACTTCCCAAGGAGGGGTGTGCCTGCAAGGCATGTAGAGATATATAGAGAAGAGAACATGTGATACGGAAGAGAGGAGAAGAGGAACTGAAATCGGTTATGTTTTTATGGTTATTCAAGAATTTATAGAAAAACACAAACCCAACAAGAGACTATGAGCTTGATGTTGAGGAAGCATTTGATAAACCTTGTAGAGGCGGTGACAAAGAGAGAGAACCTCTAAGAGAGCTGTCAAAAATTCCCTATTGATATCATGGCTTGGCATAGGGGTGGCCAGAGTGCTAAGAATGAATTCCTCTGAGCCTATGGTTGGGTGGAAAGGTGAACACCCACAGTTAGTAAGTTGGTTGCAACTCTAAATAGATAAGTATTCTTATACCCTGTGAAGTTGAACTATGATTGTAAAATAAGGATGAATACCTTGTGAACGGTTCATGGATGTGCATGCTTATTTGATAATTTGATTGTTTTCTTTAGTTATCCTGGTTGTGTGTTTGAGAAAGTAAGGATCTGTATGGTCAAATATGACTTGTGTACATAAGTACTTGAGCTCTCTGTAGTGGCTCAAATTAAAGGAAAATGAGTTGTGATTTTGTTATCCATAGGCCCAATTTCATAGGTGCATATTTACACTTCCATTCATTTTTGTCTCCTAATAAAGGGGTCTATTAAGTTGAGGAGAGGTAGTGCGAAGGTGCAAAGAAACTTGGCAAGATGTGCATGAATTAGAACTTTTAAGTTCTAAATCTCTGGGAGAAGTGCAAGGAGTATTCTCATACCTCATTTGAAGTGCTTGCAAGCCCATGAGGTATAACGCTTGTAGAATGAAACCAAGGGTCGCACCCTTCAGACCTTTCACCTATGTTACCAAGGGCTCATGCCCATGGCCTTAACAAAATCTTGGCTAAGAGTTTAACCTACAACCCAAGATTCAATAAAGGGTCCATATGATCGAGGTCTGGGAACCCTGAGCTAACCGAGAGGAGCAAGCCTTTTTGTCTTCGGAACTCCGGGAGTTCGGAGCTCCAGGGTGTTGCGACCTTAACCAAATATTGGCCAAGATATATGACTATATCCTTTGGGGCATGACAAAGCTCCATATAACCAAGTCCTAGGAACCATGGATTAAGTTCGGAGGGAACTCTAGGCACTTCGGCGAAGTCCTACTCTAGGACATGAGGAGTATGGAGCGAGTAAACTCCCTGAACATCGAATCTACAAAGTAACAGGAACTGTGGATCTATGGATCGACGTAGAAAAATCTCAACTGTGAGATTTTAAATAAGTGAGAAGATTGTATGTCGGGGGGATTCGTGTGGCTCACTGACATCATCCCTAGTCACATGGACCCAAAAATAAGGTGCCACATGTCACCCAGATATGACCGATTTACATACCCCTTATGCCTATTAGAGCATGACACATGTGACCCCCTAATGAGGACATGTGTCACCCCTATCCCTCGCCGCGTGTCAGCTTCTGGTTCGTGCCCACCTGGCCAACGTGGTCGGTGACGTGTCCAAGACTCTGGGAGTCTGGATAACTTTGGGAGTTCAAAAGATTTGGGCATAGTATGATAAATGGATGTTCAACGTCAATCTCCGATCGCCGAATGTTGAATGTTCAATGACGATCTATGATTGTCGAAACGATGAAAACATAGGACATCGATCTTCGATCGTTGAACGTCAAACGTTCAATGACAATTGTCGATTACCGAAACGTCAAAAATGTAAAGTTACGAAGCGATAGGAGTCATAGATTTGGGGACCCTTTGGGATCTCCTCTGATCATTGGATCTAGATTGTATTCGGCATGTTAGTGAATTCCTACTATGGGAGACAAAGAGTATGGAGTGGGTAAACTCCTCGAACATCAAATCTCTGAAGTAACAAGAGTCGTAGATCGAGGGATCTATGTGGACATATCTTGACTGTGATATCAAAGGATTGTAGAAGGTTTTTTTAGGGATCAATGTGGCTTGTCGACATCGCCTGGGGTGACGTGGACCCATGATTAATGTGCCACATGTCACTAGAATACAGATGTTCTACAAACCCCTAGGCCCCTTAGAAAATGACGTGTGTCACCTCCTCGCGAGAGCACGTGTCACCCTTGACCCTCACCGCATGTCATCCCCTAGTACATGTCCTCTTGACCACGTAAATGGTGAATTTTAGGACTTCGGGACTCTGAAAGACTTGGGGTGTAGTGTCATAGAAAGGCCCGAAGTTCGGATCCACGTGGAGTGATTCCGGGACTTCGGAAGTCTGGGACTCCACGACTCCGGAGGATTTGGGATATAGTATTATAGAGAGACCAAAAGGCCCAAAGGTCAGAGCCACGTGGAAATTTTTTAGGACTTCAAAAGTTCGGGACTCCGGGGGGTCTCATGCGTAGATAGGAAAGGGGTGTTCAGTCCCAAAGCACCAAATGTCGAATATTCCTTAGGCGTATGCGTTAACGTGGAGGGAGATCAGTCATTGGATTATGGATGGTTGGATTTTTGCCACAGATTTAAGAGTGCTAGAAGGTCCGAGATCTCAGAGAAATTGGGATGATATGTATAAGATGGACCCACCTGGAAGTTGTGTGGCCCTTGACCAATAAACTCTCGGAGAACTTGGGAAGGACATATATTCTAGTCCAGAGCTCAATTTTGAGTGTGGAGACAGTGGTTGGAAAGCTTTGGATGAACAGAACGTGATAGAGACCCTGGAAGGAGGGTTTGGTTAATTAAGGAAAAACAAAATTAGGATGCCCCACCCCTTAAAAGAGTAGTTAGGGGTCAGGTTTTTTACAAATTGGTATCAGATCATGGCAACAACACTTGGCTTGCTTGGGCTCATGAAAGAGTCGAGTGATTTTATTTCTTAGAAAAATTTAAAGGAGAGGGCACCATGCCCTACCCTATCTAGCAAAGCATGATTCAGACATAGGAATGGATGGGCTAGATTCCATTCATAGGACCAGTATACCAAGGTTAAGATGAGCTTGTTGAAAGGTAATTCTACCTTTGGAATATTGTTTATTATCTACATTAACTCCTTGAGGAGAAGGACTGCAAATTGAAACTGTGATTTGGGAATTCCTACTGAATTTCAGCAGAGGAATTATAGTGTCCCTTCGTCAAAATGATAACTATTCTTACGGGAGTAGGGATATGTTGATAAACATTAATAGTAAGACATGAATGTGAATGGAAAAGGTGGAAGAAATTTTTTTGTGAAGCTACATGAGTCAGACAAGGGACGTGAACTGAATTGTTCTTTTATGGTGTAACATTGTCTATCTGCTAGGCATGCAAAGTCTCTTACAATTAAGGTGGATGATTATATAAGGATGAATATCCTCATGAAGAAATTCTTCATGGTTAAGTAAATATGGTAAGGATTGGTAGGATCCTTAGAATTTATAATTACTGCATTATTAAAAGACTAAACCATGAGTATATAACTCCTCACGACTAGAGGACTGATGAAAATGTGTAGGGTTGATTTACTTGACCTATAATGGTTGAAAACGACAACAAGGATAACCTAATTAAGAAAGATAAAGAAGATCTCTTTAGGATGGTTGTTAATTCCCCAAAAAGGGAAAAGGGAAAAGTGAAATGGGCATATGAGCCAGATTATGATCTCATCGATGTACAAAAGGTGTATTGACATGATTACTATCTAGACACGAAGATGCAAGATGAGAACATGTTGTAATGCCTATGATAGTGATTGCATGGATGAAACATGCAAATAGACTCCATTAAACCTATGGTGGGTTGCAGTATAAGACCTATTGTTGGTTTTCATTGGTCAATAATGACCTCATGATAGCAAGGGAGTAACAACATGAATGAAATACAGATATAAGAATGAGGTAGAAAGGTGCAAGAGATGCACCTACATATATACAAATATGTGTATACATTCTTAAAGGAATACTATGACTGCAAGCTCCCAAATCAGAGGGAAGCTCAGTGTTGAGTGTCCCTATGAGGCTTGTCATAAGGATGGCAGCATTATCCTTGGAGAGGAGGATCTGGAAGTCTGATGTGTCCATGTGCATGTATGACATGGAAAGGGTGCAAGCCATGAGTTTGCATGATGTATGTTTGGGATAGGTATGTATAGGATTGAGTGCATGGATTTAATACATTGTGAAGCTTCTTGATATGAATCCTGACATTAATACCAACTAGGTATGAATGATATAAAATGTGCAAGTGATGCACATGTATGATGTGAGAATATGTGTGGATACATAATTTGGATGCATGACAAAGATGCATATTTATATTCCTTATGGAATATTTGGTACCCATTTGAAGCTAACTCAAGGTTGAGTCTATCACAGATAGTGAAGGATATGCAATAAGAAAGTTGCATGCTGAAGGAGTTCCTTGTGGAGGAACTGTATGAAGACTCTGCTAGGAGGAAATTGTCATCACCTTAATGACTACTAAGAATTGAGAAGTGGAATGCAAATAGATATATATATATATATACACACACACACACACAAGAATCATGGATTACATTATAAAAAAATTGTATGAGTGGAAAACTAACAAATGAATGTAGACCACTATGATAAATGAATGGTAATGTGCAGCATGCAAAGGTTCATGATTCCTTATGAAAAAAAGGTTTTCTATTAAATCATGTTGATGTATCCTAAGGATTAGGATGAGCCTAACGAAGGTTTCTCAAGAAAGGAGCAGGAATATCACAATAAGAAGTAGATTGCATAAGCAAAGGAGAAAAAGGAGGAACACTTTTCTCACCCTAAGAACTTTGAATTATTTAACAGAGTTGTAGGCTGAAAAGAACAGTTGTNCACACACACACACACACACAAGAATCATGGATTACATTATAAAAAAATTGTATGAGTGGAAAACTAACAAATGAATGTAGACCATTATGATAAATGAATGGTAATGTGCAGCATGCAAAGGTTCATGATTCCTTATGAACAAAAGGTTTTCTATTAAATCATGTTGATGTATCCTAAGGATCAGGGTGAGCCTAACCAAGGTTTCTCAAGAAAGGAGCAGGAATATCACAATAAGAAGTAGATTGCATAAGCAAAGAAGGAGAAAAAGGAGGAACACTTTTCACACCCTAAGAACTTTGAATTATTTAATAGAGTTGTAGGATGAAAAGAACAGTTGTGGGAACAAGTACAGCAGGAAAAAGTAAATTAGATAGATAAGTGAGTTTGGATGAATAGGCTTGGGTGAGCCATATAAAGTAAAGGCAGTGAGGCTTTGGAAAGTAACTCAGTTGGACTGAAATTCCAGGGCTGTGTAGAAGGAGTTGGAAAGGGGAAGATCTCTTAACTCCTTTCTTGTTGAATATTATTTTTTATCTAGGACAAGAACTGGTGTGCTAATGAAAATTAAATGTTTGACACCATAGCAATGATGGTTGTATGACTGTAGAAACAATTGAGAATTGTTTGTGGTGTACTCATAAAAACATTAAAGAGTAATGTAATGAAGTGCATAAAGATATGATAGGGCATATCTGAAATTTTTTTATTGATTTGAATGCGATGATACAAGCATTTTTATTTTACATGATGACTAATACATTTATGATGTATGACATGTGTAGAAAGGAATTGAAGTTGTTGAGGAAGATAGTTTCCAATGATGGACAACCCAAGAAGAGGATGACTATGAGAAGGTTGTCATTACAATATTGTCGAAGGGACTTTAAAAGTCCCCATAAATCACTATTGATGAGGTGATATCCAAGAGGGTGCTAGAAGCCAAAGCAGGTATAAAAATTTTCATACCTATGTGGCATAAGGTATGAAGGAATTGGATAGGAAATCCTTCTGAAAATATTACATTATCCTAAATATATGTGAATAAAACTTGAGTGGTTGGTGTATGCCATTTATACCCAAGTAGGGTGTGATTCGGGAAAGGAACCTGAATAATAGAGAGAGTAATTCTATGCCATCCAAATACGAGTTATAATCCTTGCAAGAAAATTGCAGGAGTAAAGAGTACCATGGGTACGATAACCAATATAGGGATATTGGGAATAAAGGTGCTCATAGTTAGCACATTGCATGGAATTTCTTTGAGGAAATGCATGTTTTCATAAAGGGAAGACAATGGATCTTCCATTGAGAAACAAGGACCTTCCAATATTTTACTTACATGGTATAGGTGTTAAATAAAATCAAATTTGGGTGGCCATGAGTGTTGGCACCCTGGTTACTAATGAAGGAAGAATGCTTGGGTGCATTCAAGAGAAACTTATAACTTCACATGTGATAACTTGGAATCATGATCAGCCTGTAGTAGGAAGTACAGTCCTACTGCAATAATGAATGAGAATGAATAAGCCTTGTGGTGGATAGGTTGGTTAAGCTCCAACACACCATGGAAAAGTGCTTGTCATAAAGTGTGGCAAACTTGAAATCAATGCAAGGGTGCATTGGGTGTGAATGTGGCCATGAATATTGGCACTTTGATTAAAGACATTTGATATTTGAATTGCATTTGGGAAAATTTAGTAGGTTGAAAAGGATGCATACGTAAATAATGATATTTCATTTTTCTTTGTATCCTTGAATAGATGAAAATGACTTGGAATGTTAGTATGCATAGTTTTGAAAATATAATGTTCCTGAAAACTAACAATTTGTTTGGTTGAGGAATGTTGAAATTGCAGGGATAAAAGGGTCTTGGATATGGCAGTGTTGTAAGCCCATAAGGAAGACCAATTGCATGTTGATATAAATTGCTAATGGGAAGGAAGTCCCATACTTGTGAATTTGGTTCCTCTATGGAACAAATCTGGAAATAAATGTGGAAATTGGAATATGTGGGTGACAGATTTGGAAGAAAATTATGAATTTGAAATTGATGATAATTTCTCATAATTTTGTATACTTGTGATACAGGAGAGATGAAAAATATATGTCTATGGAGGACAGATGAAGGTTGTCAATCCAGAAAGCGTGAAAGATTCTATTGTTGAGACATAAGAACCTTGTGGTAATCCATGATCGCCCTAGAACATGTTGTGTTGTGGTAACACAAGCCGAAGGGACGCCTCAGCAGAGCAAGTCTGAGGGATGCCTCAACTATAAGGATCAATGAAGTCTTTAGAACTCTTCTGGTGTGAGAAATCCTTGGCAAGGCAAGATGGATCACCCGGAGAACTGTATAACAAAGAAGGGGATTCATGATCCTGGGCCTGGAGAGTGAGTGTCCACAAGGAAGAGGATAATTTGATCATCCTTGTAAACTATTGATTGGGATCATCCACGCAAGGGGTATGTCCAGGAAAAATAGTAATCCAAGATAACAAGACATCCATGTGGATACAAATCCACAAATTGCACAATATGAGTATTGTGCTAAATTATGAAATTTTCTTCCTCCTGGATCTTATGCAACAATAAGATGCTTTTCGCGTAAAACTATGATTAATATGCTTGTCTTCCAAGATTATTGAAGGCAGGTGACGAAGACCAAGGGATTGGAAAGGACCTAATCAAGAAATAGAATCGGGATTTTGAAACAGTTGAATGACAAAGACATGACATGTGTTATTGAGAAAGAACACTGAGGACGGTGTTCCCTTTTAAGGGGGAGGGGATTTTAATACCCCTATTTCCCCCAGCTTGTAATTAATCGTTAATTATGATTACCATGCTAAGGCACGTGAAAAATGTAAATGTATTATTCTTTGAATTGCCAATATTTAACTTTGGGGGTGAAGCCTTGAAAGTATTGGCCATGATATCGCTAGACGAAAGAAATGGAAAAACTATGAAGAGGGTCATTATGTCAAATGACCCCAAATTTTCCTTTGATGAGGATAATAAATCTCCTATGATTCTAAAGGATAGGAATCAATTAATGAATAAAGGACCGATGGTTGAACTATCAACCACATCCCATGAATGGAAGCATGATCTCACTAAAGAATCTCATCCCGAAGTACCACAGGGTCTGGTAGACCAGGATGAACCGAGTTTACTTCTGACAAAAGGAACAGGAAGCGAAGCAAAAACCTCCCAAGGAGGGGTGTGTGTGCAAGGAATGTAGAGATATATAGAGAAGAGAACACATGAGACAGGAGAGCGGAGAAGACGAACTGAAAGAGGTTACACTGTTATGTTTACTGGAGAATTTAAAGGAGAACATGAATCGAACAGGAGACCGTGACCTTGATGCTGAGGAAGCATCTGATAAACCTCGTAGAGGCAGTGACAGAGAGAGATAACCTCTGAGAGAGCTGTCGGAAATTCCCTAGTGATATCATGGCTTGGCACGGGGGTGGCCAGAGAACTAAGAATGAATGCCTTTGAGCCTATGGTTGGGTGGAAAGGTGAACACCCACAGTCAGTCAGTTGGTTGCAACTCTAAATATATAAGTATTATTATACCCTGTGAAGTTGAACTGTAATTGTAAAATAAGGATGAATACCACGTGAACGTTTCATGGATGTGCATGCCTATTTGATAATTTGTTTGTTTTCTTCAGTTAACCTGGTTGTATATTTGAGAAAGTAAGGATCTGTATGGTCGAATATGACTTGTGTACATAATTACTTGAGCCCTCTATAGTGGCTTAAATTAAAGGAAAATCATTTGTGATTTTGTTATCCATAGGCCCAATTTCATAGGTGCATATTTACACTTTCAGTCATTTGGGTCTCCTAAGAAAGGGGTCTGTTAAGATCAAGAGAGGTAGTACGTAGAAACATACCAAGATGTGTAGGAATTAGAACTTTTAAGTTCTAAATCTCTGGGAGAAGCGCAAGGAGTATTCTCGTACCTCATTTGAAGTGTTTGCAAGCCTAGGAGGTATAACGCTTGTAGAATGAAACCAAGGGTCGCACCCTTAATACCTTTCACTTACGTGACCAAGGGCTCATTCCCATGGACTTAACCAAATCTCGTCTAAGAGTTGAACCTACGGCCTGAGATTCAATAAAGGGTCCATATGACCGAGGTCTGGGAACCCTGTGCTAGTCAAGAGGAGCAAGCATTTCTGGCTTCTGAACTCCGAAATTTCAGAGCTCTGGGGTGTTGTGACCTTAACCAAATCTTGGTCAAGATATATGAATGTAGCCTTTGAAGCTTGACAAAGCTCCATATAACCAAGGCCTAGGAACCCTGGGTTAAGTTCAGAGGGAATGTTAGGCACTTCAGTGAAGTCCTACTCCAGCATATGAGGAGTATGGAGTGGGCAAACTCCCCAAACGTCAAATATCCAAAGTAACGGGAACAATGGATCTATGGATCGACGTGGACAAATGTCAACTGTGAGATTTGAAATAAGTGAGAAGATTTTATGTTCGGGGGGATGACATGGCTCACTGATGTCATCCTAGGTGATGTGGAACCATAGCTAAGGTGCCATGTGTCACCCAGATATGGTCAATTTACAGACCCCTTATACCTATTAGAGAATGACACATGTCACCCATGGCCCTCATCATGTGTCAGCTTCTAGTTCGTGCCCGCCTGGCCAACGTGGTTGGTGATGTGTCCGGGACTCTAGGAGTCGAGATAACTTCTGGAGTTCGTAAGATTTGGGCATAGTGTGGTAAAGGGATGTTCAATGTTGATCGTCGATCATTGATATCTGAATGTTCAATGACGATCGTTGATTGTCGAAATTCCGAAAATGTAGGACGTCGATCATCGATCTTCGAACGTCAAACGTTCAATGACGATCGTCGATTGTCGAAAATGTAAAGTTACGAATCGATAGGAGTTGCATATCTAGGGACCATTCGAGATCTCCTCTGACCATTGGATCTATATTGTATTGGGCACTTCGGTGATGTCCTACTTCGGGAGACGAGGATTATGGAGTGGGTAAACTCCCCGAACGTCGAATCTCTGAAGTAACAGGAGTCATAGATCAAGGGGTCTACGTGGACAGATATTAACCGTGAGATAGAAAGAATGTAGAAGGTTGTGTTAGGGATCGGCGTGGCTCACTGACATCACCCAGGGTGACATGGACCCATGATTAAGGTGCCACATTTCACTAGAATACGGATGTTCTGCAGACCCCTGGACCCCTTAGAACATGACATGTGTCACCTCCTGACGAGAGCACATGTCAACTCTGACCCTCACCGCATGGCATCCCTTGGTATGTGTCTACCTGACCATATAAATGGTGAAGTTTGGGACTTCGTGACTCCAGAAGACCTGGGGTGTAGTGTCACAGAAAGGCCTGAAGGTCGGAGCCACGTGGAGAGATTCCAGAACTTCGAAAGTTCGAGACTTTGCGACTCTGAAGGAATTGGGGTATAGTATTGTAGAGAGACTGAAAGGCCTTAAGGTTGGATCCACGTGGCAAGTTTATGGAACTTCAAGAGTTCAGGACTCTGGGAGGTCTCATGCGTAGAAAGAAAAGGGGCACTCTGCACCGAATGTCGAATATTACTTAGACATATGCATTAACGTGGAGGGAGATCAATCGTCAGATTATGGATGGTTGGATTTCTGACATAGATTTAGGATTGTTGGAAGCTCCAAGATCTCAAAGAACACAGTATTATACGTATGAGATGGACCCATGTAGAAGTCACGTGGCCCTTGACCAATAAATGCCCAAAGAACTTCAGAAGGACATATCTTCCAGTGAAGAGCTTGGTTTTGAGTGTGGAGACAGTGGTTGGAAATCTCTGGACGAGCAGAACGTGATAGAGACCCCAAAAGGAGGGTTTGATTAATTAAGGAAAAACTAAATTGATGCCCCACCCCTTAAAATATTAGTTAGGGGTTGGGTGTGTTACTTTTGATCTCTGAAATCTTCATGAATGATCTGAACTCGGGAGCGATAAGTTTCCAATAATTGGTTGATTATGTCACTCCTTCAAAAGGGTCAATTATAGATCATTTTACTTGAGCAATGTGCAATTAAAGGTAAAGTTGAAGTCTTATGCACTTGAATTCGAAGTGAATGAAGCCTCTTTAGTTTTCCTTATGTGTGATATGTCATACTTGCATTTAACATCCTATGTGCAGAAATTCAAGGAAAAACAACATAAGAACATAATACACATAATAGATAAGACACTTCCCTTGATAACGGAGTTCACCCGATGTGGGCTACCTCTCTGGGTCATGCTCCAAAGCCTGGTCGATTTATTCTCCTTGCTGTAATGATGTCTCTCCTTTAAAATTTGTAAGGCCAAAGTCCATTTTCGGTGACGGCAACAAGATATCGGAATGTGATCAGGAATGTATACAACTTCACAAGTTCTCTACTCATGAGGCATCCACGATGTTGACATGGACATCATTCCCACATACTCAATACATAAAAAATACTAATAATAAAATATGACCCCCATCAACATCGATCCATCAAAATCCTTAGATCTGTTGCTCAAATCCAACCATAAATATGCATCCCATACAGAGATCCTGAAACCACGAAATTCAAAACTGATTCATTGGCCACTTATCATGCAAGTGCCACAATTTCTTTGTCACATATAAGTGATTGATATGATGTGAAAGAAGAGAAGAAAAGAATAGATAGAAGGAATAAGTTTATCTTGTTTCCTTGTTGCAGCCTCTATATGATCCTTCGGACCTGTAACATGCATGTTATGTTGCAACATTTAATGACAAAATAGCATAATGAAAAGCATGCTTACATTGGCTTCTCCGGAACTTAACTTGTTGATATGAAGCTCTGCTACAAAAATAGACCTCGTCATTGAATCCATGTCATCTAATTACCTAAAAATGATTGTCAAATCGCCTCCATCCGAGTTGGACACTTTTAGGCCCAAGAGACAGCTTTGCCTCAGTTACCATGTCACTGCCTCTGCAATAAATGAGTCATTCTGGAATTAAGCTGCTGAAGTTTTGCTCAAATCAGAAAACTAACACCACCACTTTGTTCGTGGAGTCATTTTACCTAAAAATGACTGTCTCCACACCTCGATCTGAGTCGGACACTTCCGGACCCAAGAGGCACTCTTTCCTCAGTTTGCGTGCCAAAATCTGTACTAGTCCGCACAGATTCTTACTGTCCATACCAAGTTGTACGAGTGTGCTCATATCCTCTCTCATGCTCCATGCACTGGTGTGTGTCAAATGCATGGTCTCAAACTCTTCCCGAAAACCCCTTTTTATACAAATCCCGGGCGGTTGTGTCATAAATGAGTCTGTTGGTTGAGTGGTTAGCGGAGGTAAGTTTAGTCACTTGGCTAGTGGAGATCCTGAGGTCGAATCCCATGGAATCCTCTCTTTTTGGCGCACTCTGCTAAGTTTGGTGGGCGGCGGAACTGTACTTATTTGGCGGGGAAAATGGAGGAACATGCTAAATGTGGCAGCGAATTTGGCGAAGATGCTAACTATTTATGGAGTACAGTTAGCGGATGGATAAAATGGTGGATATTCCATCTATAGAAGCATTGTCTCCATATATGGCAGAGTTCTGTTAAATATTTTTTATTTTTTTGTCACGGGCCTCCTTGTGCATTTTGGGGGTGCCACGTGGTGCCCTCCTATTGGGCCACATGGCATCTACTGATTTGTCCACTTGGCTGTTGACGTCACCTCCGTACCAGACACCTCCACATCACCTTTGTATTGGACACATGGCACCTTCTGGGTGGTGCCACATGGCATCACCCGGGGGTTCCACATGGCACATTTTTACTCGTCCATGTGGCATAATAAAAAGCCCAAATCTAAGTGACATGTGGCAGCCTCTGGTGCTTCCATGTGTCATGCTGACATCATCATGACATGTGTCACCCTCTTCTCTTTCTATGTGGTTTATAAGATGTTGACATCATCCGTACTAATGTTGACATCAGCAGTATGAATGCTGACTCATCCCTACTGACTGGGCTAGGTTAACCAAAACTTTGACTACTTATATATTTTGATACGTAACTCTATTTGATGATCCGTTTACGCCGTTGGAAATTTTGTGACACGCTCTTCGCAATCATGTTGTTTTAATTGATTTTGGGGAACTTTTATGTTTTTCCCTTTTCTATCTATTGAGGCCATTCTGAGCCTCATGGGACACTTCTGAAACTTTTGTGATGTTCCCTAGATCCATCTAGATCAAGCCTCCCAACTGAAAGGACTTTTGGTCCCCAAAATTCATTACATTAATTTTCATGTCCATTGGACTTACAATAAGAAACCCAGACCCAAAATACCTCACAAGGCCTAACAATATCAACATGTGCCAGAAAAAGAAGTGATATCAACAATTATCACTTTTACACAATACCCTTCTACAGGGACTGAATCTCAACATGTGATTTACAAAGAAAGATGGCCACTCTCGACTTACTCAAGGATTTTCCCCATTTGTTCAACCATTTTTCCAAACATGTCCTCTTTACTGAGTTTTCCTTTCTCCTTTGGTAGTTGGTCTTCTCCTAGTGGCAGATTTTCCTGCAGCATTGCCTGATTGGTTGTCTCCCTCATAGGTGTCTTCCCGATCTTCTTATCCCTCTTTGGACATAGATCTATATGCAAGGCCCAACAAGTGGCCTCACGATTCCCATCTCTTCTACAATGGCTGCAGTAGCCTTTCTCCTTTAGAGGTGCATTCCCCTTGCTCTTTTCCATGTGTGGAAAGAAATATGCCATCCTCGTCCTTCTCCCGGTTTCCATAACCTTCCTGCACAAGGAGTTTCTCTTCCAACACTGGGACATTGCATGGTTATTCAATCCACAAAAATTTCATGGTCTTTGATGCCAAAAGCTCTGTTTTATATGATTAACATGATAATCAAATGACATTTTATAGTTTTGAGATTTCCTATACCTCAGTGAGTTTCCTCTGGAGTCAGATTGGCAAGAATATTTGGTCTCAACTCTGTCAATTTGATGCTCATATCTCCCTAGAGATGTCTCAAATCCTCAATCATGAGAAGTTGTTCTCTTGGCCTGCACTGAATCAGTTTCATATCTTGATGAATTGTTGACCTCTGGAGTCTTAGTGATTGTCTTAGGGTCTTCTTCTCGAATGGTTTTGGAGATTTCTCCAACATCCTTTGGGACATAGCCTATCCCGGCATATCGAGGACAAACCATGGCCTCGATGGGATCCAAAATACCTTAGCCATTGGTTCCAAGGCCTCCTCTTTCATATCCAATTTTTCTCATCAACTTTAAGTCGATGCAAGAATCATGTTGTTCAAGGATTTCAAAATAATCATCAGCATTAATTAAGAAAGGAACTACACATGGTTTATTTACCTCCGCCTCAAACTAGGATCCTTGGTCTACTTTTTGAGATGTATCCAGTTGTTACTGGTGAGAAGGATCAGTGGAAGATGCTTCTAGGAATCCTCCTTGGTTTATGGATGCATGTAGGTCATCTTCATTTGCTTGAAAAAGTGTGAATGCATTTGCACTATCATGATCGCACCCATAACTGGTGAAGTTGTCATGGTCACAAGATGATCTTATCATTGTCTCATTCATAGAGCCTTCCTCTGTCTGCATCTTCATTGCTTCCAACTGCTCTTGCAACCTTTGGTTCTCTTCTTCTACAACATGCAACAATGCCTTCAATCCAGCATTATCTTCTTGAAGCATTTGGTTGATCTCTTGAAGCTCATCGAACCACGACTGTTTTGGTAACCTTTCCATCCTTAGCTTCAACACCTGCAATCGATATCAAGCCTTCTCTAATACCACATGATCTGAACCTAGGAGTGATAAGTTTCAAATAATTGGTTGATTATGTCACTCCTTCAAAAGGGTCAGTTATAGATCGTTTTACTTGAGTGATGTGCAATTAAAGGTAAATTTGAAGTCTTATGTGCTTGAATTCGAAGTGAATGAAACATCTTTAGTTTTCCTTAAGTGTGATATGTCATACTTGCATTTAACATCCTATGTGCGTAAATTCAAGGAAAAACAACATAAGAACATAATACACATAATGGATAAGACACTTCCCTTGATAACATAGTTCACCCGATGTGGGCTACCTCTCTGGGTCATGCTTCAAAGCCTGACTGCTTTATTCTCCTCGTTGTAATGATGTATCTCCTTTACAAGTTGTAAGGACAAAGTCCCTTTTCGGTGACGGAAATAAGAGATCGGAATGTGATCAGGAATGTATACAGCTTCACAAGTTCTCATACTCATGAGGCATCCACGATGCTGACATGGACATCATTCCCACATACTCAATACATAAAAAGAGGAATAATAAAATATGATCGCCATCAACATGGATCCATCCAAAGCCTTAGATCTGCTGCTCAGATCCAAGCATAAATATGCAGCCCATATAGAGATATTGAAACCACGAGATTTAGAACTACTTCATTGGCCACTTATCATGCAAGTGCCACAATTTCTCTATCACATATAATTGATTGATTTGATGTGAAAGGAGAGAAGAAAATAATAGATAGAAGGAATAAGATGTTATTGTTTCCTTGTTGTAGCCTCTCTATGCTCCTTCAAACCTGTAACACGGATGTTATGCTGCAACATTTAATGATAAAACAGCATAATGAAAACCATGTTTACATTGGCTTCTCCAGCACTTAACTTGTTGATCTGAAGCTCTGATGTAAACACAGACCTCGTCATTGAATTCGCGTCGCCGAATTACCTAAAAATGAATGTCAAATCGCCTCCATCCGAGTCGGACACTTTCAGGCCCAAGAGACACCTTTGCCTCTGTTACCATGCCACTGCCTCTGCAATAAATGACTCATTCTAGAATTAAGTTGTTGAAGTGTTGCTCATATCATAAAAATAACACCACCAATGCATTCGTGGCGTAATTTTACCTAAAAATGACTGTCTCCATGCCTCGATCTGAGTCGGACACTTCCAGACCCAAGAGGCACTCTTCCCTCAGTTTGAGTGCCAAAATTTGTACCAGGCCATACGAGCGCATTCAACTCCTCTCTTATGCTCTGTACGCTAGTGTGTGTCAAATGCATTGTCCTGAAAACCCCTTTTTATACAAATCCCAGGAGGTTGTGTCATAAATGAGTCAGTTGGCTGAGTGGTTAGTGGAGCTAAGTTTAGTCACTTGGTTAGTGGAGGTCCCAGGGTCAAATCCCATGGACTCCTCTCTTTTTGGCGCACTCCGCTAATGTGGCGGCGAATTTGGCAGAGATGCTAACTATTTCTGGCATACAGTTAGCAGATGGATAAAATGGAGGATCTACCATATATAGCAGAACTGCCACCATGTATGGTGGAGTTCTGTTAAAAAAAATAATAATATTTTTTTGTCACGGGCCTCCTTGTGCATTTTGGGGGTGCAATGTGGCACCCTCCTATTGGGCCATGTGGCATCCATTGATTTGTCCACTTGGCTGCTGACATCACCTCCATACCAGACACCTCCATGTCACCTATGTATTAGACATGTGGTTCCTCTGGGTGGTGCCACATGGCATCACCTGGGGTTGCCATGTGGCACATTTTTACTCGTCCATGTGGCACATTTTTACTCGTTCATGTGGTGCCCTAAAAATCTCAAATTCAAGTGACACATGACAGCCTATGGTGTTTCCACGTGGCATGTTGATGTCATGTTGACATCATCATGACATGTGTCACCATATATGATTTCCATGTGGGCTTTACGAATGTTGACGTCATCAGTGTGGATGTTGACTCATCCCTACTGACTGGGCTAGGTTGACCAAAACGTTGATCGCTTATATCTTTTGATCCGTAACTCCGTTTGACTAGTCGTTTGCATCGTTGGAAATCTTGTGACATGCTATTTGCGATCATGCCATTTTAATTGAGTTTTGGGAACTTTTATGTTTTTCCCTTTTCTACCTATTGAGGCCATTCTGAGCCTCCTGGAAGACTTCTGAAACTTCTGTGATGTTCCCTAGATCCATCTGGATCACGCCTCCCAACTGAAAGGAATTTTAGTCCCCAAAATTAATTACATTAAGTTTCATGTCCATTGGACTTACAATAAGAAACCCAAACCCAAACTACCTTGCAAGGCCTAACAATATCAACATGTGCCAGAAAAAGAAGTGATATCAACAATTATCACTTTTACACAATACCCTTCTACAGGGTCTGAATCGCAACATGTGATTTACAAAGAAATATGGCCACTCTCAACTAACTCAAGGATTTTCCCCATTTTTTCAAACATGTCCTCTTTATCAAGCTGTCATTTCTCTGGTAATTAGTCTTCTCCTGGTGGCGGATTTTCCTACAGCACTGCTTGACTGGTTGTCTCCCTCGGAGGTGTCTTCCTGGTCTTATTGTCCCTCTTTGGACATAGATATGGATGTAAGGCCCAACAGGTGGCCTCATGATGCCCATCTCTACTACAATGGTTGCAGTAGCCTTTCTGCTTCAGAGGTGCATTCCCCTTTCTCTTTTCCATGTGTGGAAAGAAATCTTCCATCCTCGTCCTTCTCTTGGTTGCCATAACCTTCCTGCACAAGGATTTTCTCTTCCAACACTGGGACACTGCGTGGTTATTCAATCCACAAAAAGTGCATGGTCTTTGATGCCAAAATATTTGTTTTATATGATTAACATGCTTATAATCAAATGGAATTTTACAGTTTCGATATTTCCTATACCTCAGTGAGTTTCCTCTGGAGTCATATTAGCAAGAAAATTTGGTCTCAACTCTGTCATTTTGATGCTCATCTCTCCCTGGAGATGTCTCGAATCCTCGATCATGAGAATATGTGCTCTCGGCCTACACTAAATCAATTCCATCTCTTGATGAACTATTGACCTCTCAAGTCTCAGTGATTGTCCTGGGGTCTTCTTCCTGAATGGTTTTGGAACTTTCTCCAACATCCTTTGGGACATAGCCTATCCCTTCATATCGATCCCAAACCACTACCTCGATGGGATCCACAATACCTTGGCCATTGGCTCCAAGGCCTCCTCCTTCGTATCCCATTTTTCTCATCAACTTTAAGTCGATGCAAGAAGGATGTTGTTCAAGGATTTCAAAAGAATCATTGACATCAATCAAGAAAGGAACTAAACATGGTTTATTTACCTCCACCTCAAACTAGGACCCTTGGTCTTCTTCTTGAGATGTATCCAATTGTTCCTGGTGAGAAGGATCAGTGGAATATGTTTCTAGGAACCCTCCTTGGTTTATGGATGCATGTAGGTCATCTTCATTTGCTTAAAAAAGTGTGCATGCATTTTCACTGTCATGCTCGCACCCATAACTAGTGAAGTTGCCATGGTCACAAGATGATATTATCATCATCTCATCCGTAGAGCCTTCCTCTGTATGCATCTTCATGGCTTGCAACTGCTCTTGCAACCTTTGGTTCTCTTCTTCTGCAACATGCAACAATGCCTTCAATCCAACAATCTCTGCTTGAAGCATTTGGTTGAGCTCTTGAAGCTCATCGAACCAAGACTGTTTTGGTGACCTTGCCATCCTTAGATTCAACACCTACAATTGATATCAAGCCTGCATTGATACCACATGATCTGAACCCGAGAGTGATAAGTTTCCAATAATTGGTTGATTATGTCACTCCTTCAAAAGGGTCAGTTATAGATCGTTTTACTTGAGTGATGTGCAATTAAAGGTAAAGTTGAAGTCTTATGCGCTTGAATTTGAAGTGAATGAAACCTCTTTAGTTTTCCTTATGTGTGATATGTCATACTTTCATTTAACATCCTATGTGCAGAAATTCAAGGAAAAACAACATAAGAACACAATACACATAATGGATAAGACACTTCCCTTGATAACGAAGTCCACCCGATGTGGGCTACCTCTCCGAGTCATGCTCCAAAGCCTGACCGCTTTATTCTCCTCGCTGTAATGATGTCTCTCCTTTACAAGTTGTAAGGCCAAAGTCCCTTTTCGGTGACAGCAACAAGATATCAGAATGTGATCAGGAATGTATACAGCTTCACAAGTTCTCATACTCATGAGGTATCCACGATGTTGACATGGAAATCATTCCCACATACTCAATACATAAAAAGAGGAATAATAAAATATGACCCCCATCAACATGGAGCCATCAAAAGCCTTAGATATGTTGCTCAGATCCAAGCATAAATATGCAGCCCATACAAAGATCCCGAAACCACGAGATTCAGAACTTCTTCATTGGTCACTTATCATGCAAGTGCCATAATTTCTCTGTCACATATAACTGATTGATTTGATGTGAAAGAAGAGAAGAAAAGAATAGATAAAAGGAATAAGTTGATCTTGTTGCCTTGTTGCAGCCTCTCTATGCTCCTTCAGACCTGTAACACGCATGATATGTTGCAACATTTAATGACAAAACATCATAATGAAAAACATTCTTACATTGGCTTCTCTAGCACTTAACTTATTGATCTGAAGCTCTGCTACAAAAACAGACATCGTCATTGAATTCACGTCGCTGAATTACCTAAAAATGACTATCAAATCACCTCCATCCGAGTCGGACACTTTCAGTCCCAAGAGACACCTTTGCCTCGGTTATTGTGCCACTGCCTCTACAATAAATGACTCATTATGGAATTAATCTTCTGAATTTTTTATCAGATCAGAAAACTAACACCACCACTGCATTCGTGGCATCATTTTACCTATAAATGACTTTCTCCACACCTCGATCTGGGTCGAACACTTCCAGACCCAAGAGGCACTCTTGCCTCGATTTTCATGCCAAAATCCATACCAATCCGTATGGATCCGTATGGTCCATACCAGGCCATATGGGCATGCTCAACTCCTCTCCCGTGCTCCATGCACTAGAGTGTGTCAAATGCATTGTCCCAAACTCTGCCCGAAAACCCCTTTTTATATAAATCTTGGGCGGTTGTGTCATAAATGAGTCTGTTGGTTGAGTGGTTAGTGGAGATAAGTTTAGTCACTCTGTTAGCAGAGGTCCTAGGGTCAAATCCCATGGACTCATCTCTTTTTTGCGTCCTCCTCTAAGTTTGGTTGGCGGCCGCTAGAATGGTGGAACCGTACTTATTTGGCGACGAAAATGGCGGAACATGCTAAATGTGGTGGAGAATTTGGCGAAGATGCTAACTATTTCTGGTGTACAGGTAGTGGATGGATAAAATGGCACATCTTCCATATATAGCAGAACTTCCGCAATATATGGCAGAGTTCTGTTAAATATTTTATTTTATTTTTTTTCGTCATGGGGCCTCCTTGTGCATTTCGGGGGTGCCATGTGGCACCCTCCTATTGGGCCATGTGGAATCCACTAATTTTTGCACTTGGTTGTTGACATCACCTCCATGTCACCTTAGTATTGGACACATGGAACCTTCTGGGTGGTGCCACGTGGCACATTTTTACTCATCCACGTGGCGCCCTAAAAATCCCAAATCCAAGTGACACGTGGCAGCCTCTAGTGCTACAATGTGGCATGCTAACATCATCAAGACATGTGTCACCCTCTGTTCTTTCCACATGGGTTTTACAGATGTTGACTCATCCCTGCTGACTGGGTTGGGTTGACCAAAACTTTGACCACTTATATCTTTTGATATGTAACTCTGTTTGACGATCCATTTGCGCCGTTGAAAATATTGTGACACGCTCTTCATGATTATGCTGTTTTAATTGAGTTTTGGGAACTTTGATGTTTTCCCCTTTTCTGCCTATTGAGGCCATCCTAAGCCTCCTGGGACACTTCTAAGCCTTTTGTGATGTTCCCTAGATCCATCTGGATCAATGAAGAAGGTGGAAACTATATCAGACTTCGTCATCTTGAGATTTTGAAGATGGTGTCTCAAGGAAAGTGCTTTGTTGGTGTTATTTCTCTCAAATAACTTCTTCAAGGGGTCATACATATGCTTAGTTGTATTCAAGTTGGATTTGTGAGGGATTAAATGGTCTCTCATAGAATAGATGATGATCTTTCTGACTTTTGCATCATTCTTCCTCCATTGATATTTTTCTTCATCATCAGATGATTCTGGTATAACTTCTTCAACGTACTTCATTAGGTCACTCTCTTCTAGAGTGATGAGAAATCTATATTTCCAAGAAATGAAGTTGGTTGTTCCATCAAGCCTATCTTTTACCAAAATACGGTTCACCATGGTTGTTGGAAGAGTTCAGAAACTTTAACATGAGTTGTAGTTGCAGCAAAACAATGAATTGCAGGAAAGGTACGGCGAGTTTTTGTAGAAGGTCAATGCTTGTGCAATAGTCATTTTTCAGGAATGTTGCTCTGGTACCATGCTGGATTTTAGTGTTGTTCAATTACATTCAGTTTCTTTACAAATTTACATGAACTGAAGCATAAACCATGAACAATAGTAGTAGTAATAAACAAGATCACAAGGATATTAACCATGCACAGAGACACAAGTACAGTAGAAAATGCTAAGACAAAATGAGTATAATAGATTGATGTATTATTACGATGATGAGAGTTCCATATATAAAGAACATATGGTGACCATCCATGAAAGGATGAATCCCTTGGAAGAATGTATTCTCGATGTTGTCCAAACATCAACAAATTAGACGTTATACTCAAGTTGTTTGGATGTTGATTTCAAATATTTTATCATTTAACATCACTCATGTGAAGAGGGAACTTAATTCAATCGTTGATAGGTTAGTTTTTTTTGCAGCATCTCCTACCTGACATTTTTTACCTCAAAGACCCGACTGTACGTTCAAATCTCTATATCATCCTCACTGTTGAGTAAAAGGTATAAATTACCTTACTCAACCATTTTTGAATCTTGCCTGGCTAGGACAAGATAGTCAAGAATGTCACCTAGGGTTTTATAGCCTCAAAAATATTCTCCCAATCTGCAAGTATTAATTACAAAGTCTTAGGATGATTTATTAATGAAAAGAATGTTGCAATATAAAATAAAGTTTATTTAAGTTTCTGAAATGTACACATTACAGAAAATAAACATGGAGATCAAAAAACGAAAAGTAACCAAGTCATAAATACACATATATGAGATAGAATATCAATCTGATTTATTTCAATCTGAGATATCAAAAGTGTTTTTCTCTTTACAAAACCCCTGCGAGGGCATGGACCAAAGTATGATTTAGAGATCCTTGATGAACACCATACAAAAAGACTCTGACAATCAAGTAAAACTAAAATTTATAATATGGATCGTCTTTCCACAAACTGTTGTCAATTTGACTCTGCAACATATCCTTTATCATCCATGAAACTTAATTCACAAATACATAAGAATACAAAGAGTATCAAGGATGGATCAACACCTCTAAAACAAGCATCTAAAAATTTTGGTTCAGTCTTGAACCTTGTTGTCTACAATAAGACCCTGCTGTCAAAAAGAGAATTAGGCTTTGAATAAACTCAAGAATGAACGAAAATGGAAACTATCTCATGAAACCAAAAGAGAAAACCTTAGTCTTTCTTTCTCCTTCTATTCTCCCCTTGTCTCTTCTTCTCATTCAACTTTTATTCTTTCCAAATAAGTTGAAGTAGTTCAACTACTTTCTTTAGTTAAGTTAGTTTGACTTAACTAATTAGTTTAGGAGAAATAAATAATAATAATATAGTTAAGGGTCTTTAATTAATAATAATTAGATAGGTGGGACCCCTTGTGACTCCTGTTATTTCTTCTTTTCAAATCATAAAATATAACTCAAAAAGAATAATCATTTAAACCACATTCCACCCTTGTAGCTCCCTTAAATATCCTCCAAACTGGATATTTAAATATCAGAAGTAATTTATATCATATCCAAAAAATATATAAATATCCACATTATCCATATTATCCACAAAATAACAAAACAGAGCTTGTTGTCCAAAAATTCTGAAAACCACTAGCATTGTCTTCATCAACTCAAATCATAAAAAACACATAATCTAAAAACCATTCTTTCCACTCTGGGAGGCAATTTTTGTTTTTTCACTGTTGTTTCCCTTTGATTTCTTGGAAGTAGCTCGCGGTTGGTTAGACCCTTGGGGTTGTTTCTCGGTAATAACATGGGAACATTCATCCTTCAAATGCATGCCGGAAGACACAAATTTTGAGGAATCATTAGAGGGAGAAGAATGGGAGATTGCTACTTTTCCTTTATCTTGCACAGGTTGGGGAACATCAATTTTTAGCCTTTTACTAGCATGTGAGGATTGAACAGGAGAATCAGCATGGGCAATCTGGACATTGGGATTGACAGGTGGTGGGAGAGGTAATGACATATTGGGCCAACCACGATGGTGAGAGACAGTCTGGTTGACGATCTCTTGCCATCCATCATTTGCAGGGACTTCTGGTTTCAAGGACACATGTGGAGGAACGGGAATTCCAGGGATGTTCTGAGGCTAGAAAGGAGGTCTTTTTGGCCAAGGGTGCACTATTCCATGGCCAATCCAGTTAAAAAACCAATCTTGGAACGTCTGGTTCAATTCTTTGGGATCATTATCGAAATGGATGGAAAATCTAGGCCTTCTAGGACCTCGATTCCAATTTCCCCTACCTCTATTATTTCTTCCATTGTTGCCTCGAATGAAAAAGTGCATCTTGTAGTAGCAGTTCGTCAATAATGAAGCTCTTAATAAAAAATACATGACACTCTGCTACATGAATAAAAAATTGGCTCAATAATTGACACGAGATACATGCAAATCCATCCATAATAAACCATTCATTAAATTCCAAGTGAACAGGGGATGATAGGGTTGGAAATATGGAAGGGGTGTGATTAGTGAAAAGTGGTATAATGATAAAGGATTAATACATGAATATTGTTCATCAATTAATCAACAATTTACTGTGTAATAAAGTATCAAAATATCAGTCACTAACCCTTGTTTTGTTATCCCTTTGTCGCTTTTACATAGACTTTTCCTTTTAAATTTATTTCACAGAACAGGGATGCAATAAATGAAATTGGGATTATAAGGGGAATGTAATGAGAAAAAAATGATAGAATGACAGGGAATTGATATGGATATTGGTCAATTGAAAATAAATTAAAACACGCAATCAAAATGTATCTATGTACATACCTTCAAAGTTTAACAGTGATCACTTTTTAAAACAATAATTTAAATTGTTACTTTCGTTGATAGATTGCTTGTTGGCTTCCAAAAAATAATCTATATGCCCAGAATTATTTAATTATAGCAGCCATTGTATCCATATAATTATTATATGACAGTCATAGCAAACAACATTGCAATCGCTATAAGAAACCACAATATCCTTTGAGCCACGACCATACATTAACTCCAATGCTAAATCCTTTGTCCAACATGAACACCCATAGTGTTTACAACCATTTATATCCATCATTTATTTCAACATTGTTCAATGCAATCAAACTGGATGCTATAACTCTTATTCGGGCCTCAAACAATCCGCACACATATGTCCCTTTTAATACAATCAATATAACGATTGAACCAAATAACATTCAACACTTCGAGCCCGAGCTTCAAATAAATAAGTATGTATAGATTTCTTCCAGAATTTCCAAATGAGGAAACCAACAAAATTGTGCCCAAGTAACCAAGCACGCACAGTGCTCCCATCGACCATCGAATTGGATTAAAATGATATCAATGTAGTATTTAGGGTTTAAGACAACAAGTGGAAAGTATGAACAAGTGGTTCGACGAGAGGGTTTGGTACTCGAATAGTGCAGATAGCTCATGCCCTATCAAAATTTACCACATATAAATAATATTTAACAAATATCTCAGTTGTAAGGGTTTCCAAAATAACAAACAACCATTTCCAACAGGAAACAAAATGAAGCCAATCCCTTTAATCAACACTGTAAAATGAGAAACCAAGCAAAAATCCGTGCGCAACCAAAAATCATGCGTAATGCTTCCATCAACTTTTGGGTGCGTTAAATTCATACTGTGTAATGTTTAACAACAATGGTGAGGTTATAGAAAGCAGCTAACAACTCAGGATTTTACCAAGACAAGGCACGAAATACTTTAACTTTTAACCAGTTCTCATAAAAACTTACAGGATCGAAATATTTGTATACACTAGTCATAGAGATGAACATGGCATGGGAAAACTTAATCACAAAGACTTGTATTAACAATCCATGGTAAGCTACTTGCAAAGATCATATCTTGGCCAAACCATGATAATCAATTTCAACAAAGAAACCGGACCTAAAACCCAAACCATAACCAAGCAGGCTCCACTGCAAATTTTATTCACAATTCCATGCAAGGATTACACACAGCAAGAAGAGCGTAGCCATTTTATTTTTTAAGTGCCAACATTCCAGAACCACGACCATATGAAACTCAATACGTAACACCAATACACAGTTCAAAAGTATCATAACAGCTTAAGAATCACACAGACTGTGAGCAATTAGAGCCAAAAATCGATTCAAAGGGTAGAGTAACTATCATGGATGGAAGATTAAGAAAACCTATACCTGGAAAAATCATGCGCGAGGAAAAACAAGATTGTATATCTCCTTCATGACCGAACAAGGAAGAACAACAACAACCGCCAGAGACAAAACAAAATGTAAGAATGACTAGGGTGACAGGCTCAAGGGGAGTTTGAGTGATGTGCAGTAAATGCACATCACTTCTCCCTTCCAACTTTATTCAATTCAAAGTACAATCCAAGCCAATTCACCATATCACTATACCATTAATCAACCAAATATCCATTGCCATATCACTTTTTCAAAGTGCGCTTCCCCTTGGTAATGTCAAACCTCTTTAAAATAACAATGTGCTAGGAACATAACCCAATGTGCAACCATTTATGAAACTTAAACGAGGCGCATAACCATAGTAGCAAGGGTCAAGAGCACCCATCCTTTGTCATAACAATACAATATTAGAACTTGAGTATAGTTCCTTTATCCAAAAGAGTGGTATTATTAACTTCTATCGAATACCATCCAAACCATTTAATGTCATGTTTAATACAATATTAAAACCAAAACTGGATAACAATTCTCTCATACACATGGTAGCCTTAACATATTCAGTGAGAGTTTATGATCAAATATATTTAGCAGCATGTTTTAACCATCCAACCAACACATATCACTATAACATTTTAAACTATGATTTAAAACAAATGAACTGTAGAATATTGTATTGGTACCATCACATAAGCAAACAAAATAGAAGCGTTGCTTATCCATCATAGTGTCATAAGTCTAACAAGGGGGTCCCACCTACTAGTTTATTATTAATATAGTTAAATAATAAATCTTGGAAATCATTTACGATCATAGTATTCATCATTGAGTTTTTAAGCGTCAACACTCACATCCCTGATAATGTAGAATCATTGATCCAGG
The DNA here is from genome assembly GCA_009831015.1 of Picea engelmannii. Lineage (NCBI taxonomy): Eukaryota > Viridiplantae > Streptophyta > Pinopsida > Pinales > Pinaceae > Picea > Picea engelmannii. The sequence goes on from ML781841.1 coordinate 287,876, forward strand.
TGGATATTAGTGGCCACCCACCTATTCCAACTGGATCCTCTTAACAGTTTTTAGTTCAGCAAGTTCTTCTATACTTCTTTGTAATTGTGGGTTCTACACTTTTAGGTATGTTTGAATCCCTACACCTCTTCCAAGTGGATACTAGTGGCCTCCCACTTAATTCAATTGGATTATTTTGTATGTTTTCATGTTGGCACATCTTGTTGTACTTCCAAGTCTGTTTTGGGGCCCTAAACAGTGTTTTTTTGGCTCACCACAGTAATATTGTAGACGAAGTCAGAGTTTGACAATGTAATGTGTATTTCTCTAAAAGACCTTTCCAACGGGATATCACGCGCCTAAAACAGAGGTCGTATGCAAAAGTTACGACCTCGAGAAGTTGAGGTACCAACTTGCCCATAGGCGCCCACATAACTTGTGGTGTTTCATCTCCTAGGGTTAGGTTTTTGGATCTATAGGGTTTTGTCATTCATGAGTAATGTTAAAAAGGCCTCTGGAGACTCATTTTAATGATTATGCTTAGACGGATGTGCATAGAAGCCACATCTCTTCTCAGAGATAGCTACCACCATTCGAGAAAGTGTTTTAGTTCTGTAGTTTTACAGTTTCATCCTATTTCATTTATTCAATAGAAGATATTGTTCAATAGATATATGTGTTGTTCTTCATATCTTTGTGTTTATTGTATTCAATTTTTTAATCAGTTTGTTTCACTCCTAAATATGGATCAATCATGGAAGGTTTTCTCGAATGATGAAGGCATTTGCGCTTTCATACAAAATGAATCATTTAATCCCAAAGAAATCCTCTGAAAAGTTCATTTTCTTCAAGTGATGTAGGAAACAAGGAAACACATAAGGAAGAGGAGTCAAAAAGGAAATTTGGTGATACCATTTCCTTGAATATTAGGACACCTGAATCTCTAAATATCTTTAAGTTAGGTGCCCAATGTTCTAATGAAGAGAAAGAGAAATTCACAGAATTACTTCATGAATTTCAAGATTTTTTTGCCTGGTCATACAAGGATATTCGTGGTTTTGATCCTAATCTCATACAACATGTCATTCCTATCAAGAAATGGGTAAAACTAGTTAGGAAAAGACAAATACCTATTAACCCTGTGCTAGAAGCCACTATTGGGAAAGAATTGGAAAAATTGTTGAAAGCTAATATAATCTTTCCAGTTAAGTATTCCGACTTGATTTCAAATATGGTCCTTGTTCAGAAAACTACTGGTCAGATCAGATTATGTGTCGATTTCCATGCATTGACGGTTTCTATGGGTATAATCAAATCAAGGTAAAAAGGATTGATAGGTATAAAACCACATTTACCACACGTTGGGGCACATTTTATTATGAACACATGCCTTTTGTCTTATCTAATGTAGGTGCCACCTTTCAAAGAGCTATTCAAATAGATTTTGACGATCTAATCAGTAATATTATCCAAGTTTATCATGATGATTTGACTTTTTATTCTAAAAACCGGTTGGATCATTTTGGGCATCTTAGAAAATTTCTCATGCGTTGCAGAAAGTTTGGCATTTCTTTAAATCTTTCCAAATCTATTTTCGGTGTCACAAAGGGAAAGATCCTCGATCACATTGTTTCTGATTCAGGGATAAGAATAGATCCTGAGAGGATTACTGCCATTCTAAACCTCCTTGCCCCCATCTCCAAGAAAGAAATTCAAGCTTTCATGGGAATTATTAATTTTGTCCGTAGATTTGTTCCTGATTTTTTTGTCCTGTTTAAACCAATCCATAATATTTTGAAGAAAGATCGTTATTTTTCTTGGACAAATGATGTCGAGAATGCTTTCCTTAGGATTAAGAAAGAAATCAGTTTTTCACTGGTTCTAGTGAAACTGGATTTCGAAAAAGAATTTATCATTGCTAGCGGGAAAACCCCACTATGGCTATACCAGGGTTTACAATGTAGGTAGATCAATAACCGTTTAAAATTAGCCTACTTCTCTAACTACCCCAAACATACCCCATACTTATGCAAGAAAAGTAAAATGAGAAGGATCATGTAACTGTACCTTTACTCCGCGTCCGGTGACAATCCTCTCGCGCTTGATAACTTCGTTGAATCCAAACCTCCTCCCAAGGCTAGCCTGCATTCAAAGACAGATAAACAGAAAGCTACAAGTATACATTTCATACATAAATAAGGGTTAAATGTTAGAATAAAAACATAAAACAAATGAAGACATTTGACACATCATGTTTTTGGGACAGGAAAAGTACTTCTTTTATTGATAATACAATGATCACTTACAACCAAAGTTGGCTACTGCTCCTCGAACCTAGTTTGGGCTCCTCTTCACCAAGATCCAAGTGCACCTCCATATGGATTCTCCTCTCAACCTTATTCTTGGGAAGTATGATGGGTTTATGATGGAGGAAGGAAGGAAAATTGGGGAATTCTGAGGCAATTCTCACAAAAGGGTTGCAAATGCTTGGGGAAAGGTGGGGATGTGAAACAGGAAGAGTGTCAGTGTTCTTATGTATGGATGTGGAATGAGACCCCAACACCTCCTTTTATATGAAAAAAGGATGGTTATTCGGTTGGTTAACAGGCTATAGGCAGTGGATTAGTTGAGAAACTACCCAATAGCCCGTAATCTCAATGAATTCCTTGCAACTTTTTAATTTTTGCAACTTTTGCAAGTATACGCGGGTTGTAGTGGTGCAACATTTGTACATACATGGGTTGTAGTGGTGCAACAAGAATATGTGCATGGGAAGTATTGATGCAGGGCACGTACAGCTTCAAAAAATGAGTTTTTAAGAAGAGAAACTCAATGATGGCTTGGCAAAAAATGCAAGTAAGAGGGCCAAATGTCAAGTATGCATATGTGGAGAAATTTAGGGTTATAACAATCATATACACCAATTCCACCGAGGAATCAATTTCTACTATCCTCTTACAATGTGATGACCAAAACAATGAAAAACATGTAGCTTACATGAGTCAAAGTATATCAGACGACGAGATCAAATACTCTTATATTGAGAAACATGTATTTTCTCTTGTCAAGGCTATAGAAAAATTTCTTCATTTTATTTTGGGAAAACATACGTAGGTAAAATTCCCTTTTCATGTTGTCAAGTTTCTTCTTTCACAAACTTATCTTTCAGGAAAATTTGCACATTGGCTTGCCAAAATTCAGGAGCATGATTTGATGATTATGACTTCAAACACAATCAAGGGACGAGACTTAGCCTTTCACTTAGCTTAGCACCCTAAACCAAGTGAAGAACTTGACGAACAAGACAATCCTATTTCAGCCTTGTTTTATATTGAAAATCATAATCTCTCTCTATCCGAGCATCCTTGGTATAAAAATATGGTGTATTATTTTCAATATCAAAGGTATCCAGATGGGTTGGATCCTCACCAGAGAAGGAGACTCTGCCTTGAAGCTTCCAAGTATATCATTTTAGGATATTTTTTGTTTAGGAGGTATGATGATAGTTTGCTACTTCGATGTGTAAATGATGAGGAAGAAAAGAGAGTATTGTGCAATATCCATGGATCATCAGCATCTGTCATTCACATCGGTGGCCATTTTTTGCTAAGGCTATTGCTTTTAAGATCATAAGAAATGGTTATTACTGGCCTACGATATTTTGTGATTCATATAAATTTGCAAGATCCTGTGATAAATGCCAAATATTCGATGCGAAAGAACGTCTTTATGCCATGCCTTTACAATATGTACTTATATATTTCCCTTTTTCTAAGTGAGGCCTAGACTTTGTTGGTCCCATCAACCCTCCATCTACTACAGGGCATATCTTTATTTTGACAGCCACTGAGTACTTTACTAAGTGGACTGAGGTTTTTCCTCTTAGGCACGTACAGGATGAGCAGGTAGTTTCTTTTATAGAATATAATATCTTTTCCATATTTGGCATCCCATTAGAGATCATTACGGACAATGGACCAACCTTCATTTCTACAAAATTGCCCCAATTTCTGGCTAAGTTAGGTGTCAAACATTTCACTTCATCTGCTTACTACCCTCAGGGAAATGGGCAAGAAGAGTCCACTAACAAGAATCTGGTTAGGATCATAAAGAGAATCATAGAATACAAACCTCGCCAATGGAAAACACTTCTCACTTATGCCCTCTAGGCAGACTGTACAACCACCAAAGAAAGTACATACTTTACTCCCTTTCAGCTCGTATATGGACAAGAGGATATTATTCCTACTAAGATAGATATTTCCTCCTTACTGTTGATGTTACAGACTAAAGAATTAAATTCTTCTAATGTTCGCCAAAGGATAAATGCATTGTTATCCCTGGAAGAACAAATAAACTTTTCCTTGGAGAACCTAAAAAGAAGGAAACAAACGGTGAAAAAGTATTTTAACAAACGAGAAAAGGCTGATGAATTCAATATTGAAGATAAAGTTCTACTATGGGACTCAGCCCATGCTGAAAGAGGGAGAAATTCTAAATTCCAAAAATTATGGCTAGGACCTTTCAAAATCGTGTTTATCCTTGGCACAAATTCATACCTTCTAAAGGACTTGGAGGAGCGATTGTTTTATTACAGTACTAATTGTTCCCACTTGAAACATTATGTGGAACCATCTTGACCATTAATGCTTTGTGTAAACATGATTGTTGTATATATCCCTTTGTTTTACTAAATTTTTTAGGTTTGTCGAGTTTAAATTTATGTTGTTTGTTTCACATGATCATCAGAAATAAATTATGGATCGGTTCTTCCATAACAATGTCATTTTGTAAGTATTGTTGATCGATGAAAATAAGATACACATAGCTTTCATGATGTCCTCCTTTTGAGACACCCCTGGGATAGTTTTTTTCTTTCAATACTGTTGTAGTATAGTTGGTTTTGTTTTCTTCTTTATTTTTGTTATCCTTTTCTTCAATCCATCTTGAGATTCAAGAGCATATAAGAAGAATTCTCCTTGAAATTCTAAAAAGCATTATCAATTATGAATATTATTTGATTGTTATGCATACAAGACAAACTCCCCTCATACATCTCACTTTCCATAAGTTATTCCCCGAAGTCTCGTCTCATCATTTTCCCCCTGTTGCATAACTATTATTTTCAAGCAGTTTTTGATCATCTACTTTTATCGGTTTGTGGAACCAAGCATTATGAGTTCTAAATATGTTGAGAAAAAAATTCCCTATGGATTTGTAGTTTTTTTATGCCCAAAAGCGCAACATGAAATCTATTCCTAGAAATGAGTTGCAATGCATTATTACTTATATACATTTAAGATAATACTAAATAGGTGGGACCCCTTTTTAGGAAAATATTGATGGAAAGCGCTTCTCTTATTTTCGCTCATGATTACCTTGCGAAAAAAGATTCTACAGTTGAAAATAAACAAAGAAATTATAGCATGTTTCCATGTGCAATTGATGGATGTTGAGTGTGCTGACAATTTGATTTTTTTTTTTTTTTAAAGGAGAAAATGTTTGTTTTAATAAGAATTTTGGTTTATTTTGCTACACCTAGAGGTTGACATATTATTCAAACTCCAAGAATAGGCCACATCACAACTTATGATGTATTGGACTTATGGTATACTTGTTATATATTGTGGACAATTGATATGTTTTATGGAATGGCAATCCTCTGTTAGTAAGAAATGTTGGACATGTTTTGGTGCTAAGTGTTGAACAGACATATAATATTTATGAGATCTATGTGGGTGGGGGGGGGAGATTCGATTTTGAATTGGAAATGTTATGTTTGTTGGTGAATTGGATATACATGGTTGACTATGTGCTTTATGGAAAACGTTTTGAAATTTTGAGTGTGCTCCATACTTGGTTGTGGTTGATGACAATTAATGTGAAAAGAAGGGAAATGACGTGCAATTACTACATGTCGTTCTTACCCTACCTTGAAGTCGCCACCTTCACTATACTCACACTTGTTTTGGTTGTTATAGTTAGTATTTCCTCCATTTGTCTCGGCCTTTGGAAGAATAGTGGTGCTCGTTAGATTTCTGGCATTCTCCTTACATGTATGTTGGCTCTTATCTCTCCATTCATGAACTGTAACTCTTCTCTGAATAAAATCATTATGTTGGCTCTTAGAGTTTTCTTACAGGGTGTGTTTTCTTTCTGAAGATTACAGTGGATGTATGTGGGAATTTTGGTTATGCAAATCACATTTAAATGGGGTTTCTTTCTATTGGCATTTAAACGTTTCAAGCTGGGAAATTTGGTTGCCATTCCATTATGTTTAAAGTATGTGGTTTTGTTGCACCCAGAATGAATGTTTCTTATTATGGTATGACTATTGGAAAATGATTATGGCGAATACATTCGGTTTCACTCATTTCTTGTGATTAAATTTTGAAGGGTTTTCTCTATGAAATAAAAAGAAAAGTTTGGTTTTTGTGATTATTGTGTAATGTCACGCCCTCTACCCAGTACTTGGAATATTTTCGACCCTTTGTATTATCATTCCATTGTTTGAAAATATATGGGAGACCTATGTATTTGTGTTGCGACTACTTTGGGAGGTCTACGGAAAGGTTTGTTTTGGAAGAAATGTGTTTTTGTTTTTCTTTGCAGCCCCCATTTCAAAATATTTCGCCCGTGTGCCTTCTCAGGCCTTGTTTTTTTTTATCCTATATATGGACAGTTAGTAAATTCAAACTCTGGTTTTGATATTTGTTATAGTGTTGACCCAACAGTGAGAAATATTAGTTATATCCATGAAATATTGGCTGGTTTGTTATTTATCTATGAGGGTTTGATTGATTTTGAGATTATATGATTTAAAAAAAAAAAAAAAAAAACCGATGAACACCAGTTTCGCATTGAGGTTTCAAACCCAGCCCATTTATGCAGTAAGTATTGGGGTTGTGATATAAATTTTATATAATGAAAGGTCGATGGATTTATGTTTGTTTTCTTAGCCTCCCATGTTGGCTTGAGGCAATCTGGTTTCAAATGACTTTGTAAATAGTCTCCTACAAAACGTTTTGCTAATGGACATCTATATAAAAAAAAAAAAGGGAAATGAAACTTGTAAAGTTTGACAATCGGGTTTTATATTGAACACTATAAAAAATTTCATGTCTTGGATTTGAATTGTTAATAGAGACAGTTTTTTGGAAAATGATGGCAATGTTAATTTTTTAATAAATGTTATTTCATGTAATAGAACAGTAATCGTCTCATTCTCGGTCATTATCTCACTTTTCGCTCATTATATTCCCACCACCTTCCCAAATACATTTAATTTATCCCATGTTCTGTTATTATGAATTTCATTTAAAAAACAAGGATTAAAAGGAAAAGAAAGGGGCTAGATTATGACTGGTGTTGGAAGTTTGGATATGCAGACATTATTTTCCTTTGCATTTGCTTGAACAGTATTCATTGGTTGGTTCTCGTCCATGCTACCATTTTTCACTCATTACAAAGCCCCCCATATTCCCAATAGCCTTCTCACTCCCTGTTCAAATGGAAATTGATTATTGAATTTAAAAATATGATGGATGGATGGATTGCATGTGCTTCTATTGTGAATGATAAAGCCAACATTTTGATTTTATTTAGGTAGAGTATTGATACATGGATTGTTAAGAGTTTTTCATAACATGATTGGAATATTGCTTAAGGATGAGTTTCTTTAGCAGAGGAAGCAATGGTAGAGGTGCAAATAGAGGTAGAGGAAATAATTGGCAAAGAGGCCATAGAAGTCCACGATTTTCGATACATTTTGACGTTGATCCGCAAGAACTAAATCAAATTTTCCAAGCTAGGTTTTTTAATATAGTTGGACAAGGAATTATGCAACCTATACCTGAGAGGCCTCCTTTCCATCCACATCAAAATTTATCTGGTATCCATGTCCTCCCTCATGTGTCTATGCAGCTAGAACCACCTGCCAATGATGATTGGCAAGAAATTGTTCATCAACCTGTATCTCATCACCATGGTTGGCCTACTGTGTCATTGCCATTACCCCCTCCTCCACCCCCAATCAACCCAAATTCCCAATTTGATCATGTTGTATCGCCAGTATAGTCCTCTCATGCAAGAAAAATGGTAAGAACTGATGTTCCCAAGCCAGAGCTAGATAAGGGAAAAGGAGTGGCCAATCCCTCCAATTCCTCCAAATATTCCTTTGAATCTGTGTCTTCCCACCTTCACCTCAAATATATTTGTTCTCATATCATCAGTGATATCCTCCCACAAGCTCCCAATCAGCTGGAGACCGTTGCATAGGAAAAGTCAAAAATGGGATCAAAAGAGGGCAGCAGTGAAAAGAGGCAAAATGCCTCACACAACAAATATGGTTTTTAGTGCTTTTTAATGATTTTCTTTTGAAGACAAATCTTATTGGTGTGGTTAAAAATGTTTGGAAAGCAAGGACATATTTAGATAGGATGTTTTGGGACAGCATGAGTATGACTCTATTTTTGGCTATAGTCATGTTTTATTTTGATCTTAAAATATTTTGACTATATATAAGGATGGGAGTTACAAGGCGAATACTTGAGTTAAGTTTTTGGGGTATTATTTTTCATGTTTTGACAATCATTTAAAAAATGAAAATGGAGTGACAAGGGGTATCACCTATTTAGTTATTATTTAAATAGACCAATATTTATATATTATTATTTATTTGTCTCCACAAATTAGCTAAACTAATTAAGATTAACAAAAGGAAGGTAGTTGAACTACCATAATTAATTGGCAAAGAATAAAAGATCAATCAAATGAAGAGACAAGGAGTAAGAGAGAATAGAAGGGGAACTTCTTCTATAAGGTTTGATCTATACTTGGTTGGAAATGTTATGTTTTCTCTATAGGGGGCGATTCAATTTTGAATTGGAAATGTTATGTTTGTTGGCGAATTGGATATACATGATTAACTATATGGTTTATGGAAAATGTTTTGGAAGTTTGAGTGCGCTCCATACTTGGTTGTGGTTGATGGAAATTAATGTGAAAAGAAGGGAAACAACGTCCAATTATTGCACATCGTTCTTACCCTACCTCAAAGTTGCCACCTTCACTATACTCGCGCTTGTTTTGATTGCTCTGGTTAGTATTGCCTCCATTTTGCTAGGCCTTTGGAAGAATAGTGATGCTCGTTAGCTTTCTGGCATTCTCCTTACATGTATGTTGGCTCTTATCTCTCCATTCATGAATTGTAACTCTTCTTTGAATAAAATCATTATGTTGGCTCTTAGATTTTTCTTGCAGAGTGTGATTTCTTTCCAAAGATTACAGTGGATGTATGTGGAAATTTTGGTTGTGCAAATTAAATTTAAATGGGGTTTCTTCCTGTTCGAATTTAAACGTTTCAAGTTGGAAAATTTGTTTGGAATTCCATTATGTTTAAAGTATGTGGTTGTGTTGTGCCCATAATGAATGTTTCTTATTATGGTATGATTGTTGGCAAATGATTATGGCGAATACATTCGGTTTCACTCATTTCTTGTGATTAAATTTCGAAGGGTTTTCTCTATGCAATAAAAAGAAAATTTTTGTTTTTGTGAGTATTGTGTAATGCCATGCCCTTTGCCTAGTCCTTGGAATATTTACGACCCTTCGTATTATCATTCCATTGTTTGAAAATATATGGGAGATCTATGTATTTTCCTTGCGACCACTTTGGGAGGTCTTCGGAAAGGTTTGTTTTGGAAGAAATTTGTTTTTTTTTTGCTTTGCAGCCCCCATTTCAAAATATTTCTCTCGTGTGCCTGCTTAGGCCTCGTTTTTTTTATCCGATATATGGACAATTAGTAAATTCGAACTATGGTTTTGATATTTGTTATGGTGTTGACCGATAGTGGGAAAGATTGGTTATATCCATGAAATCTTGGCTTGTTTGTTATTTATCTATGAGGGTTTGATCAATTTTGAGATTATATGATTATAAAAAATAAAAAACCAATGACAACCAGTTTTTCATTAAGGTTTTAAACCTAGTTCATTTCTGCAGCAAGTATTGGGGTTGTGATATAAATTTTATATAATGAAAGGTCAATGGATTTATTTTATTTTTTTCATCCTCCCATGCTGGCTTGAGGCAATCTAGTTTTAAATGACTTTGTAAACAATCTCCTAAAAAACATTTTTTTAATGGACAACTATATAAAAAAAGGGGGGGGGAAATGAAAATTGTAAAGTTTGACAGTCTTGGAATTTTCCTTGGGTTTTATATTGAACACTATAAAAATTCTCATGTCTTGGATTTGAATTGTTAATAGAGATAGGTTTTTGGCAAATGACAGAAATGTCGATTTTTTAATAAATGTTATTTCATGTAATAAAACAGTAATCATCTCATTCTCGTTCATTATCTCACTTTCCGCTCATTATATTTGGACCACCTTCCAAATACATTTAATTTATCCCATGTTATGTTATTATGAATTTCATTTAGAAAAAAAAAATATTAAAAGGAAGAGAAAGGGGCTAGATGATGACTGGTGTTGGAAGTTTGGATATGGAGACAGCATTTGTCTCTGCATTTTCTTGAAAATTATTCATTGGTTGGTTCACGTCCATGCTACCATTTTTCGCTCATTACAAATCTTCCCATCTTCCCAATAGCCCTCTCACTCCCTGTTCAAATGGAAATTGATTATTGAATTTAAAAATATGATGGATGGATGGATTTCATGTGCTTTTGTTGTGAATGATAGAGCCAACCTTTTGATTTTATTTAGGTAGAGTATTGATGCATGGATTGTTAAGAGTTTTTCATAACATGATTGGAATATTGTTTCAAGATGAGTTTCTTTAGCAGAGGTAGCAATGGCAAAGGTGGAAATAGAGGTAGAGGAAATAATTGGCAAAACTTCCATAGAAGGCCACGATTTTCGATACATTTTGACGTTGATCCGCAAGAACTAAATCAAATTTTCCAAGCTAGGTTTTTTAATATAGTTGGAGAAGGAATTCTACAACCTATACCTGAGAGGCCTCTGTTGAGGAACAGATATGAAATGATCTTACTCAAACATTTTCAGATCCTGCTTGGCTAAAGCAAGATAGACGGGAATATCACCCTATGTTTATAGCCATCTAAATTGATATCCTAATTCACGAGTATTGTTTACAAGTGCTTAGGTTATTTTTTTATAATAAAATCTTGCTGAAAAAATCATTATTTATGTAATTTTATGAACATATCAGATGTTGAAATGAATATAGAGATAGAAGTAAAGACACCAAGTCAATAATCAAAATAGATGAGACATAAAGAAATCCTTTATTTCATTCCAATTCATCAAAGAATCATTCTCTTTACAAAATTTCTTGAGGAAGTTTTGGACCAAAGTCAAACTTAGATGTCCCTGATGAAACATACAAAAGGAATTCTGACATAAAATCAAAAAATGAACATTAAAAGCTGGATCAACTTGCCACAGAATGTTTCCCACTCAACTCTGCACAATAGCCTTTGTCGGTCATGAAATATAATTCACAAACAGACAAGTCTACACAGACTATCAAAGATAGATCAACACCTATGAAAAACAAGTGTTTGAATGATGTAATTCAGCCCTGAATCTTGTTGTCTACAATAGGACCTTGCTATCATAAAAAAGAATTAGGCTTCTAATGAATTAAGGAATGAATGAAAATTGAATTATCTCAATAAAAACTCAAAGAGAAAACCTTAGTATGCTTCTCCTTCTATTCTCCTCTTGTTCCTCCCTTTCCTTTTTCCTTTAAGCAATTAGAATTGGCTGAAGTAGTTGAACTACTTCTTTAGTTAAGTTAACTAAAACTCAACCAACTTTTTTAGTTAAGGGGGGGAATTAATAAATCATAATAAGGGTTTTAAAATAAATAATAACTAGTATGGGACCCCTTGTGACTCCCTTTAGCTTTTTACAATCATAACACAACTATTTAATCAAACAAAACATCCCTCATTGTGACTCCCATCATCACATTCATATTTGACAGTTTATCTCAATGATAATTGAAATTATTTCCAAAATATATTACCAATATATCCAAAAATAATGTGTTGTCCAAAATTTCAGAAGTCAACTGTTATCATCAATTTATAAATAAAAAACTTAAAATCCATATTTTCCACTCTGAGAGGCAATATTTCCCTTGTTGTTGTTGTCATATTTTTATCTCTCTGAATTTTCTTTAGTTTATGTGGAGCCTTTAGGCCTAATCTCATTGATCACATGAGAGAAATCATCCCTCAAATGCATGCGGGAGGACACGGATTTATCAGAATCATTTGAGGGAAAGGAAGGGGTAGCAGTGGATTTTCCTTTGTCAGGGGCATGGTGGGCCTCGTTTTTCAACCTTTTTCTTGCATGGGGGGACTGAACTGGTGAATGAACAGGGGCATCTTGGACAATTTGATTGATAGGTGGGGTAGCAGGTAAAGACAAGTTAGGCCATCCACGATGTTGGGAGACTGTCAGGTGGACAATCTCTTACCATCTGTCATTCTTGGGGACTTCAGGTTGTAATGAGACATGAGGAGGCACGGGGATACCAGGGACTTGTGGGGTTTTGAAGGGAGGCCTTTTGGGCATAGTTTGGACCACTCCTTGTCCAATCCAGTTAAAAAACCTAGCTTGAAATAGTTTCCCTAACTCTTGCAAGTCTGCATCAAAGTGTATAGGTAATATTGGCCTTCTAGGGCCCCTGTTCCAATTACCTCTCCCTCGGTTACCTCTTCCATGGATACCTATGCTGAAAAAGCTCATTCCTATATTCATAATTGATTAGCAAATAGTTTATTTAACAACCATACATGACAAATCTTTTAAAATATGAAATAAAATTTGGCTCATCAACATATTAGACTCATGCAATCCAATCCATATAAATTTTTTAATAGTTGTCAATGAGTAGGGGGTGAACAAAGGTTATGGGATATGTGAGGGGTTGTATTGAGCGAAAAATGTTAAAATGAGGGGGAAAAGATCATGATTACTGCTCACTGACAACAAAGTTGATATATCGTAAAACAAAAGAATATATCACTGTAATTCATCCATGTGGTCCCTTAACTGTCATATTACAGAATTTCCTTTAACTGTAATTAAATTTTAGGAACATGGAGTGGACAATGAATATGGGAAGGGGAGGGGATTTTAATGTGAAAAAAATGAAATAATGGTAGGGAAAGAGTGAATATTGTTCATAAAATCAATTAAGTAATCCATAAAACAATTATGTATTTAATGCAAACGATCCAACACCAACTAAACAATTACCTCGATCAATTAAAAAACATATTGTGTGTTACCACTTGTTCATTATCCACATTTAAATATTCAACCCTTTTAATTAACGCAGTGTCGTCATACTCAAAATCAATATGCCTTCCAAACATCCTATATAAGAATTATGTTTCCTCTCATTTATTCCATTTTATATTTAAAACAAAATTCCAATGAACACACAGTCATTTGTTTCAACTATGTTCAGCATCAAAACATTAACCACTGTCTATAAATTAATTCCTCAAATCAAACACAAACACGAGCTCTTTTAAAACGTGCATGATTCCATTCCTTTAACCAATTTAACACTTAAAGTGAAATGAAACCATACGACTAAAAACCCCATGCCCATATCTGATGGTGCAATAAGACAATTCAATGCACGATATCCATAAATCATACACAATAGACAGCCAAGCCACAACTATCAATACTTTAAATTGCAATAATCTTGATCGGGAAATTTAAACACACAGTAACAACAACCATCACTTTAACTTATATCATGATGTAGGAAACACAAAGACCAACGTATAATGCAAAGAAGCATTTATGTGACTGTACATATCCAATTACTCCTGATCAAAACATAAAACAATGTTGAGTTATCAATCCGGCTATTATAACAAAAGGAGGCAGTGAATGTATGCCCATTTACAACTTATCAAATCAACCAATTAAACCATGTTGAGCTATCAATTCAACTGTCATGATAAATAATGCAGCGACTATATACCAATAATCAAAACCATTGTCAACACTATTCCACCAACTCGTGACAGTCACAAAATACCCGACAGGGTGTAACTGGTTCAGTTAATCAAAATTGGGCTCTGAATAATCAAGGGTTCGCTCGATGGAACCAACACAGGGAGACTGGAGGTCGACCTTGTCGACAGTAGGTGAGAAACCCTTGAGACAAGCAAGGTGGAACCATACACATTATAACCCTTAACTCGTATGATAGGGTGACAGTTCGACCTCAGGTAGGAGAGACTTATGAATAGAAGCGCAGAGGTTCCTTACTGGCTAGTAAACAACACCGAGAACACATAGGGCATAACTCTCGTGGTTTTCCCCAAAATTTGAATAATGTTGATATAAATGCAGATCTTGAGTAATAGAAACCAACCCTTAAGCAAGCCTCTTGGCATAATAGACACCATAACCAACTGTGCATATACCAATAACATAAAACAGCCCACGACCAAGTGGAAAATGATATGCAGTGACCCAAAGGTGGTTCAAATCATACACATCAACCCCATAACACCAAATACAACCGAGTATGGTTACAAAGACTATGAGGAGATGGTTACCAAGTCCACATGGAATGAAACTCTCCAACAGAAACCCATAGAGACAACAGAGAGCTATCACGGCTTCTTTCACACAGAATGTTCAATGAAATTGCGACTTCAACCATCCAATTTTCCATTTGTAACGCATAACACACAAACAACCATTCCAAAGAAACACCACGAGTTTACATAGTTTCCAGCCTCAATAAAAACACATACCAATACATCACCGAGCCAACATTTATTTCATAAACAGAGTGAGTTCATGGATGGGCGAAAAAAACATACATGTAACCAAGTGGCCTTTAAAATGCGAGCTTGGTCGAGCAGTTCCTTCCACGCCTGAATATCAGAGCTTAACCACAACAAAAATCAAATGAAAAATAACCAAGCTAGGGTGACGCCCAGTGGGAGAGGTATGGAGTGGCATGCATTTACTGCACGCCGCTTCCATTCTCCCTTCATTCAATTATGTAGTACACGACAACCAGCTAACCATTAATCCATGCATCGAAACTAACATGCATTGCTTGCCAAATGTGCCACCCGATATCATATTAACCATTGCCAAAACATAACATAACGTATATCAAGTGCGCCAAGGATAGCTCAATAATAATTGTATAGCCACTAACATTGCTAGTTAGGACTAACAATAATCCTTTTAATTTCATTTGCACATAGTATAGCATAGCATAGTATAGTATAGCTCCTCTTTCTTGGATTCTTTCATAGGTATCTTTTCCATTGCTCTTATTTGTTGTTATTAACATGTATCTTATGCAAGTGTAAGAATCAAGGCACCAATAGAAATTGTAATAATACTTAACATGATCCATCATGACATGGAATTTAGAGCTTAGAGTAACGAAACCCACATATAACATGCATTACCCATCTGCTATTATGTCGCAAATAAAACCAATATTTCACCATCAATCATATAGAACCCTATAAGAATCATCGAACAGTAGCATAAAATGTGTAACAATACTATCTTTGATCCTCCAATATACAAGGGAGTCCCACCTACTAGTATTATATATATCATCATCTTATAAATAATAGGCTTTTGGCAATACTTTGTCGGCAAAATCCTCGTTGCGATTTTTATCCTCAACAAATTGGAAACTCCACAGGGAAATCTGTTGCCAATAGATTAAGAACTCAGAACACATGGTTTCATAAAATCAAGAAGATATAACCAAGAATATTATGAAACAGGGGCAAGTGAGTAGATTTAATGGAAAAATGATCAGGAATTTGAGAACTGGAACCTTCTCTTTACTTCAAGGAGAAAATTTTATGGACTTTCTCTTTTAAATTCTCAAATGGATGAAGAAATGGAAAGAAGAAGAAGGAGATAACCAATTTCTTTACAAGATAGCAGTGAAAGAAGATAACAAATTCAATTATGCTTTCAGGGGGAATATCATAACAGTTGTGTAAGATTGATTGTTATTGACTAACAATATCTTGTAGGAGTGTCACTGTGGAATAACTAATCCAACGTCATATTCTTGACCAAAATCAACTAAAAGATTATAAAGCAATAAAAATCATGACAAAATTAAGATTACAAAATTTAAAACAGCAGAAATAAAATGACAGAAATGTAAAAGAAGCATGAAAGCTATTAAAAGGAAGCAGAAAACAAACTATTGTAAAACAGAGAAAAAATGAAAGTAGAACTAGATTACTAATATACAAAAAATCCAAACAGCGTTAAAAAATTTCAAGTTGGTTCCACGTAATGTTTCAAGTGACAACCGTTAGTGTTGTAGGAGAACAATCGCTCCTATAAATATTTTAGAATGTAAGAGTTAGTACCCATGACAAAAGCGATATTGAAAGGACCCAGCCATAGTTTTTGAAACTTTGAATGTATTCCCCTATTAGCGTGTGATGAATCCCATAGAAGTACCTTCTCATTGACTTTAAATTTGACAGTTTTGATCCTCTTGTTGAAATATTTCTTAATAGTCAGTTGTCTCTTCTTTATATTATCCAAGGAAAACAACCTTTTCTCCTCTAAAGCTAGGAGTGCATTTATCCTTTGTGAAATGTCAGAAGAATTTAATTCTTCGATCTGTAGCATCAGCCTTAAGGAAGAGTGTTCCAACTCAGTAGGCAGGATGGCTTCTTGACCATACACAAGCTGGAAATAAGTACAACTAGTGCTTACTGTTGTTCCAGAGTCTGTACTTAAGGCTAGAAAGTACAGGGTCTAGGCATCCGAAAGTGGTGTGAAAGATAAAAGGGGGGGGATCAACCTTCGGGAAAGGAAGCTAATGTTGATTTCTAAGTTGCCTCTGTCTCACTTCCAAAAGTTCTTGGATGCTTATATCTCGTTCAATGGTGGCCCGTGAACGTTCTAGTTCTACCCGAGTGGTGGTTGTTTTAAGTATGGTGTCGAAAAGGTTCAGAGCGATGGTGGTTTGATCCAACAAGCCAGGTTCAATATTGGGTTGTCTGGCAATGGGAACAGTCATAGAGGAACATGGAAAGTTAAAGGAAATTTCGAGGTTTAGGATGTTGCCTCAAATTTTGGATCGTAAAAAGAGTACTCTCGAATCCGAAATCGCAGATAGAATGAAAACCAAAGGCCTTTTCCCGTAACTGAGTTAATTTTTAATAAATCATGTGAGAAATGTGAGAAAACATTAAGTTGTCTATAATTCAAGGCTCCTATCAAGGGAGAATCTCACCCTATAAACAGAAGAAGAAAAAGACAAGAAGAAATCTGACGAAGCATAAAATATAAAGATCTAAAAAAATTCACAGGTCTTGTACCCGCTGATAGTCGATACAAAGGAAAAACTGCAAATGATTAGACGTCTAAAATTTGATCACCGCAGTAGAGGTTATACTAAATTGCAGTGAATAATTCATCAGACATATATATGCGAAATGAAATTGAATATAAGATAACAGAGGAAACAAACTCATAACTCATTCTTGACAGAATCAGGAATCTTCGGATTGCTTTGTATTAATTTTCAAACGAAAAAGTCTCTATTACAATTAGCCAAAAAGGTCCCGCCCTCTTTCCTTCTTCAAAATTCCTATATATAAAAACTTCTGAACATTTGAATTTCAATCGTTCCTGAAATTTTCGGTTACAAAATGAGAAGTTCAAGTGTTTCGCTTTCTTTGCCTTTGTCATCTTTCATGTGAGTGGAACACCTTCTTTTCTTTACTCTTCGGGTTCTAAAAATAGAATAGGAAGACACTTGTCATTATTTGGTACCAGGAACCTGTCCTTTTGCTTGCTTGGTGCAAGTGATGCACCTCTCCACCAACTGGGCTATCAACCTGGAAGGCTCTGCTTGGTGGTTTGCCTCAAAAGTGAAACAATCCTTCGCTAACTGTGGCAACCTTCCTCCCACTTGTCGGTCTTCGGTGATGATAGAACATAACTGTATACTTGGTTTTATTAACCATTTATCCACTTCAACTAGGTCAGTCTGGCTGATCTGTGATATTTCAGCCCACCCTTTTTCCCCGTTCTCCTTGATATTTAGCAGGTTCTTGGCTATATCGATCTGGCCCAGTGTCCCATCGTTGCTTTCATTATCAAGACTCAACAAACTTTCATCTATCAAGCTGAAGGTTTCTTCACAAGAGTTTCTTACCTCTTTAGAATGTTCTCTGCTCTCTGATATGTTTTTCTCCCACACCTTCAGCAAGATGTTACCTCTGGTCTACTCTAGGATGGAGAGCTTGGAACTACTGCCCATTTCCTTTTTCGTCATGGCTATGACAGCCTCTTGGAAAGTGACCTGAGCCGCCCCAGCTTCTCTTTCTCTCAAAGAGATGTCTTCCAACACTTGATCAATGATCTAGCAGTGGTTTTGAATGGTTTCCACTTCAGCGAATAAATCTTGTTGAGTTGCTGACACTCTTTTTCAGATTTCGATAACTTGGGATTGGAATATCCCGATATCTATCACCTGGCTCTCGGTGAAATTTAACTTTGCATGTAACTTCCCTATCAATTCTTCTTGGTGGCTTATCTGCGACTGATTGGTCTGGGCTGACAGCTGTGTTTGTTCGAGATCGGATTTGAGCCGCTCGATTTATTTTTGATCGGTTGCTCTGACTAGCTCTAGACCTATGTTCACCTGATCTCTGACAGTAGCTTCTGTTGTAGCTAGCTTAGCCTCCAAAGTTATGATCAAGAGGTTCTTCCACGTTAATCGTTCTTTTAGGGATTTGACAGAGTATTGGTTGGCTGTAGCAAAAGCCCCCAACTTCCCTGTTATCTGAGTTGTGAATTCCCCCTTTTTCATGGCTTTTCCATCGGCTAGGATTTTGAATTTTTTGGCTACCGTGCCCACTTCTCGATAAAGCTCTTGCTTCACAATGGCTTTTCTCTTCTTATCGAAGAAAAATTCATTCAAAGGCAACTCTTCTATAGTAATAGGCATTAGTTCTTCACCGAAAATCCATCCCTTGTCGGGGATCCCCTTCGTGGATTGTAGGGGAGTGACATAAACAATGGGACTGTCGATTTCCTTGGATGATTTCCCTGGGGTAACAACCGAGGCTGGCTTGCTTGGAGAGTTGGGGATCTCAGCTTCCTATTTCGGGTCCCCGGTTTGCTTTTTCTTTTCCTGATTTTCCCCTTGGTCGGGTCCTGAATATTTGGAGCCCTTGGCTTTTGTTTGTTGTACATCTGCAGTCGATGGGTTCTTACCCTATAAGACTAGGGGAAGGCAGCTTCGTCGGTGTTCTTGAAATTTGAAGAAATCGGCCATCTCCTCGGGCGACAGGGTTTGAATCTGACTTAGGACCTTGGCATAAGATCTCACCCCTCGAAAGATGTCGTCATGAGGCAAATTCTCATGTTCATATCCTTTTAGGCCACAAATCACCATGTGATTACCCATGACCTTGTGTGGGTCGTGTTTCTTAAACTCAATGTGGACCAATTTAATATCTTCTAAGACCACTGCCTTGGATTTTTCATGTCCAAAATCTAATAAAGAATATGTATTCAAATGAATGGGGAAGGGTGGCCATACCTTCTTTGAAAAACCTTTAATCTATTTTCTTATGCGACCGATCACAGTGTTTCTGGCGATTTCGCGACATACCATCCTATCTGGCATAAATAGTGGTAGATCATATGGGGGCACAGAGGTGCCGAAAACCTTGATGTATGGAAATTTTGCTTCTACATACCAGTCAGCCACACTACTCAAGTTGGTGGTGATGCTATCTGAAATCCTGGGCGGTGGGCTACCGAAGATGGAGACATGCATCGGTACCATTACTCGATTGAAAATATTGTATATTAATTATGTAGCCTTATCCTCCCAAAGTTTTGAGTGATAGACATGGATAGGCTCAGCATCAGATGGAGTCTAGCTCCATCTCATTAGAGGGAAAGGCGTCATGAAACAAGCAGCGTCCATGATGTAGGCGGACATGAAAAATGAGGCGGATTTCCCATTCGCCTTTTGCGCTCGATATTTAGTAATCTGACTGGTTAGACTGTCTAATAATAGTTTGGCCCAGTCGAAGGAAAAACCTTCAGTGACTGTGTGAATCAGAGGCACCCACGGGAGGTAAAAGTGTGCGGTGTCCTCCCTCCCATACAACCTATAGGTCATCATTTCTATATACCTGAATTGTGGTTCTAAGGAAGAGATTGAATAAACTTCGTTATCATCCACCCTAAATTTTGAGGGGTACGAGACCCAATCTTTGATCAGATCAGACAAGTTTCTGTTGTATTGTTGGAATTCCTTCCACTTGAAATATTCCAGAAACTCAACATTGTACACGAAGTTTGGCGTGGGTGACAGTTGATACATTGCCTGCAAATGTTCAGGTCGAAAAGTCTCAATCATCACCTGTTGCTCGCTGATAATAGTCCTGATCAGGATATCCACATGGTCTAGCGCCCATATGATCATATCATAATAGGGAAGGAGTTGTGGCCTTGCCGCTATTTTGTGCATCTCCGCTTGAACGATGATTTTGTATTTGGTGGACAAATCGTCCTTCTCATTGTCACTGGAATCATCTGAACAATCCACCAAGTCGGACTGAAGAATGTCAGAGACGTATGACCAGGTTTTGACGGTATCAATACTTCGGGGTGAAGTATTGGAAACAGTATCTAAGCCTTGCCCTGAACTCTCAACAATCGCCTTGGACGCTTTTCGTGGAGCCATGATAGACGAATTTGTACTCATCTCTCCTATAGTAAAGATGTAGATATAGACAAAAGTTAGCCTAATGAAAAAGATTCTTTGCGCAAAATAGAAATGAAATTTGAAATAAAGAAAGAAATAACTCCTTTATCTTAGCCATTTAAACCCCCGTTGTCCTTGTGAACAGAATGGTCAAATCTTTTTAATGAAAGATTTAGCAGTAAAAGCAATATCTTTATCTGTCACTTCGTCGTACCTCAAGTAAATTCCATAACTTTTTGACGAGTCGCAACATAAATTAGCACAAAGACATTTAAAATTACTCCGTAGACGATGCGTATTAAATTTGTATTAATGCATTTATTGATCTGGCTTAGCTCGTTTAATTAGGTTTTGTTTTAGTATTTAATCTCCTTTTTCAGTGTTCACCGTATTGGGAGAAATCAACCCTTCTCTTTGAGCCCCCAAAACCCAAAATCACAACGATTCGATTTAGTTTAAAAAACATAATCTGCATTAAGTGCTTAAAGAATATCGCGACTTCGCGACTCGGGGCTACGAAGGTATATTTATTTGGAAGAGCGATTGCCGAGTCGTGAAACCCCGACAGTGTTTGACTATGGTTTAAAGCAACTTACCCCCGACACTAACCCGGGTGACTTTTGAAGCCATCTCGCGACTTCGCATATCAGAGTTTGGAAACCTTGCAACTTGTAACTTCCGAAGCGTGAAAGCGCGAGGTAAAGAAAAGTGATAGACTTGCTTAATGGTTAGGCGATAATGATTTAGCACTATAACGACTATCACCACTTCGCATGTTGGGGGAAATTTTTGATTGCAAGAATTATATTTTAACCATTTGTAAAAGGTGGCTCCAACACTTACCTTGGCGGTAGTTCGATCTGGCCAAAGGGCATAAGTGAGGAGAGTGTGCCATTGACGAGGCTTATCTTCAATGTTCCTTTTGACGATTCTCAATAGATTCTTGTTGGTAGACTCATCCTTCCCATTCCCTTGGGGATAATAAGTTGATGAGGTGAAATTTTTTACCCCCACTTTAGCTAAAAACTGGGTCAGCTTAGTACAAATGAAAGCAGGACCATTTTCTGTAATAATTTCCAATGGAAGACCAAATCTAGAAAAGATGTTATTTTGAAGGAAAGAAATTACCTGATCATTTGTTGAATGCTTAAGTGGGACAGATTCATCCCATTTTGTAAAATATTATGTAGTTGTCAAGATAAAAACTTGTCCTGTTGAAGACAAGGGATTGATAGGACCAATAAAATATAATCCCCACTTTGAAAAGGGAAAGTCTAGGAGGACAGGCTGTAAAGTCATGGTTGAAAGGCGTTCTTTCCCAGCAAATTTTTGGCACTTGTCACAAGATCTCGAAAAAAACATAAGAGTCACGAAATATTGAAGGCCAATAGTATCCTTTTCTAATAATCTTGAAAGCAGTGGTTTTAGCAAAAAAATGACCTCCTACATGAATGACAGAATTTGAAGAACCATGAGTTTCTTGCAACAACTTTTGTGCGTCCTCATTGTTTACACAGCGAAGAAACACACCATCAACAGATATTCGAAACAACAAGTCTCCTATAATAACGTATCTTGCGGATTCAAGACAGAATCTTCTTCTTTGATGAGTGTCTAAGTTGTTTGGGCATATTTGGTTTTGTAAGTAGTAAACTAGATTCTTATACCAAGGATGTTCAGACACAGGAAGAATCTGATTTTCAATGTAGAATAGTTTTGATAAGGAACTATCATGTTCATCAATTTATTCACTATTCTCAGCATGTTGAGCTAAGTGAAGGGCTAAGACACGTCCCTTGATAGTGGTAGAAGTCACAATATTCAAAGCATGGTCCTGGATATTGGCAAGCCAATGTGCAAGCTTCCCTGAAAGATAAGTCTGTGAGAGAAAAAACTTGACAATAAGTAAAGGGAATTTTACCAACGTATGCTTACCTAAGATGAAGTGGTGGAACTTTTCAATAGCTTTAACAAGAGAGAAAGCATGTTTCTCAATAAAAGAATATTTAAATTCATCATCAGACAAACTTTGACTCATGTAAGCTACTGGTTTTTCATTACCTTGGTCATCATTTTGCATGAGGATAGTAGAAACTGCTTCCTCGGTGGCATTAGTATCTATCGTGAATTCCTTCTCAAAGTCTGGCTTCACCAAAACCGGTAAGGAGCTGATTGCTTTCTTGATTCCTTCAAAAGAATTTTCGACATCATATGTCCAAGAAAAGGAATGATATTGCCTAAGAAGATTATGAATTGGCTTGACCATCACAAAAAAATATGGAACAAACCTACGAACAAAGTTAATAACCCCCATGAAATCTTGAACCTCCTTCTTGGAAGTGGGAGCAGGAAGATTAAGGATGGCAGCAATCCTTTCGGGATCAATGCTTATTCCTGAATCGGAGACAATGTGTCCAAGGATCTTGACCTTAGTAACACTGAAGATGGACTTAGAAGGGTTTAGAGAGATTCCAAATTTCCTACATCACATGAGAACTTTTTTTAGATGACCAAAATGATCTGATCGAATTTTAGAGTACACCGTTAAGTCATCAAGGTAGATCTGAATGATCTTACCGATCAAATCGTCAAAATTTATTTGCATAGCTCTTTGAAAGGTGCCACTTGCATTAGATAAGCCAAAAGGCATACACTCATAATCAAAGGTACCCCAACGAGTAATAAAGGTGGTTTTATATTTATCTACCCTTTTTACCTTGATTTGATTATAACCGGAAAATCGTCAAGTAAGGACATCATCTGTGACCCTACGACTTGCTATAAAATCATTTCCATGTTAGGGAGAGGAAAGTGATATTTTATACTAGCTCGATTTAATGCACGAAAATCAATGCATAATATGATCTGACTGGTTGTTTTCCGAACATGAACCAAATTGGAAACCCATTCAGAATACTTGACCAGAAAGATGATCTCAGCCTTCAAGAATTTTTTCCAATCCTTTCGAATAGTTGCTTCCAGTGCAAGGTAGATGGGTATTTTTTTTTTCCTAATTGGTTTTATGCCTTCCTTAATGGGGATGGCATGTTTTATAAGACCAGGATCAAAACCATGAAGATCCTCATAAGACCAAGCAAAAACATCTTGAAATTAACCAAGTAGATCGACAAACTTCATTTTCTCTTCATCAGAACATTGGGAACCTATTTTAACATTCTTTGGAGACTCGGGTGTCCCAATTTTCAAGGAGATGATTTCACCCACCTTCCTTTTCGACTCCTCTTCTTTATGTTTCTCTTTATTGCCTACATCACTCGATGAAAATGAACTCTCTAGAGGAGTCAGGCCTTTAGGAATCTTGTTATGTTCTATGGATATGATTTCCTTGGGATTATAGGATTCAGTTTGAATGAAATCACAGATGCTCTCATCGCTAGGGAAGACCTGCCAAGATTCTATATTGTCAGGGATATGTGGACGATATAAGGATTGAAAAGTACAATCAGGTCTATGTGGCAGAAGTTGTCGATTAGGAGAGGCCGCAAAAATAGCTAACCGATCAGTCATTGAGCTCAACTCCCTATTAACATGAGTGATATTAAAATATAATAGGTTCGAGATAAGTGCCTAAACAATTTGGGTATATCGTTTCATCAAATTTTTGCTAGGAGAGTATATCTTACAAACAAGGTTCACAACAAGATCGGAATCTCCAAAAACTAAAAGGTGACCAAAGCCAATATTATAGTTGTTTTCAATGCCTAATAATAAATCTTTGAATTCAGTGACATTATTTGTGCAATCAAACTTCAACCTGTAAGAAAAGTTGTGAATTTTCCCCACAGGAGAGTACAATATTATGCCAACTTCATTACCTTCACTAGATCATGAGCCATCGAAGTGCATGTGCCACATACCATCATCTAAATCAACCTGTTCCAAAGGGATATTATCTTCCTCAGCAAATATGTAATACACCCCTAGGTCCTCTTCGATATAGTTCACATTAGGTTGTGGAATACTTTCTATGTAAGGCGAAATCCTTCCCTCTCTAAGGACTATAATATTTTTTCCATTCTGAGGAACGGATAAGTGGGTCCCGTCAAGTGAGAGGTATTTGTTATCACATATAGTTGTCAAGAGGAAGAAGGTCATCCGAGTTCAAGGTCTACACGGGAAGTATCAAAGCGCTTCTTTCATACCAGTCCATTTCGGGCTTGAGGCACAAGCAGTAGGTAGTTTTAATCTTTCAAGAAGGTGGGCTCAGTTTTCAACGGTGGAGATCCCCTCTGAAGATTGGATTAGCGGCTCACGGGATTTTGAGAGTCCAAAATTGCATGAAGTATAGTGCTATAGAAAAGGTCTGAAGTCCCAAGGCCCAAAGCAAAAGTGAGTCATTGATCTTAAAGTGGACAGGTGGAAGTTGGTCCCAGTGTTTAGGGAAATAAGCTTTGGGATTTTTGAAGTTGGAAGTGTGTAAGAATGTCGAAGAGTCAAAGCCCGAACTCTTGAAGAAATCGTGTACCATTGATATCAAAATTAGTAGGGAGTCATTGATCTTAGTCACAGTGCCTCCCAAAGGCCCAAAGTCCTGAAGCCCCGAAATAAGCATGAGTCGTTGATCTTGGAGAGAGCCATGTGTCGTCAGATCCATAGCTCCGGGTAAAACCACAAAAGGTAAGAAATATTTGAGTTTTGATTTTCCCGGAGTCGAGAGACCTGAAGTGGATCTTGGTCATCCAAATATAGAAGACACGTGTTTTCATATCCATGACTCAGGGAAAAATCCCTTGAAAGCGCAGGTTTGAGTTTTGATTCTCCCGGAGCCCGGAGACCCGAAGGAGATCTCAGTCGTCGATTTAAAAGGGTGTGGAAGTCATCAGTATGGACATCTAGTGCACTCATCGATCGTGACACATGGCACCTATTTGGAAATGAAACATCATCATGGTGACATAAAGAGTTCCATGTCGGATCATCCTCCGGGAGGTATTATTGTTCAATGTCAAAAATAGCATCCCCCCCCAGGGCACAGTTTGGTGGTTTATAAAGATGGCAAGCAGTTAAGCTTGTCGGTGGCACCAAATCTGGCAGGTGAACCCCAGATCTTAGCTCGGGACCATATCTATGGCCACAGTCCATTGTGGGGGCACAACATGCTTGGGCGATAATTTTCTTAAGCAGTCCCACAATGGAAACCATGGTAAGGCGAAAGTGCTACGTGGCGAAAGATCATGGATTGCGGGCCCAAAAGTGGTATGAACCTAAACCACCTTTGAGCGGCCCTGAAATCACATGTTTATGTGGTATCCTATCTGAGAGAAGCACATGGCCTCTCCCTGAGCATTAAATCTCATTCAATCTCCGAGGAAAAGCAGTTAATGGAGGATAGGTTTGGTGGTTGAAACCTCGGCTCACCCAATAAATGGAAGGCGTGGAGGATCTGGAGCTGTCAAGCCCATGGTACCTCTGCAAGTATATTTTCCTATAGACCCATGTTGATCTGAGCTCGCGTCTGACAGAGGGATACATGCACAGTCTGACAGAAGACTTCTCAGATGCAATGTTTTGAATGTAGTGATCAAATCACACTCCTGGTAGTGGCGAATTGTTCTGAGTATAAATAAATAGTTTTGAATTTTTTTTAAGGTCGTCAATTGGTTGAGCAGAGCTCCCTATTTTGTAATGTTTTGATTCCATAACTGCTCTCTGGTTATGTATCAGATTTGAGACTTTCAGATTAATAGAAATCAGCCTCTTTTCATCTCTTTGTAAAAATTGTGCTAAAACACTCGAGCATGGAGGATCCAGATGAGGGTTGTTATGCTATTGTAATGTAGGTTTGATTGCAGTGGTATCGTGACTAGTTTTAGTCATCTTCCTTGTGATATTTTCCCCTCTTACACTGAATGGCTCGGGCATGGAGGATCCAGTCAAGTTGTTGTAGTTGCATGGTGATGTAGGTTTGATCATTGTGTTGGTGTGACTATGTTGTTTGGACATATTTCAGTGTTTGAAGCTTGAGCTTAAGAGTGATCTTGAGTCTAATTTTTTCTTCTCCAAGCTGCTTGAAGGCCTGATGCCCATAGCAATCTTGTCCACCTTTCCTACTAAGTCTTCCCTTTGCTCACACTTAAACTCAATTCACTGACTGGAGTTAGCTGTGGCCCTCACTTCCCTGTGCATTTATTTTCCAGTTATGTGTTGAACATCATTCATATATTGAGTTTTGTCCATTGACCTCCACTCATATAAAACCACCATCCACCAAAAAATCTGACGGGTACTGGGCTTATCCTCCCGCAATCTAAGGGTGACTCTCAGTGCCAACATTTATGGTGTCGTTGTTGAGGAATGAATTGAATACATTTCCCTAGGTAAGAAGGACAATGAGCTTCTGATTCTGAAGGTGCATCAGACATCAGAACCATTGAAGATTGCAGATTTCACCTGGCGACTCCACAATCGAAGACACCACTGGGGAGGATCCTGTTGATAGAAAGATGAACATATTGAAGGGGAAGACCAGGTATTAGTTTATGAGATTTATTCATGAAATCTTTTTCTTGTTTATCAGCTCATTTCTCTCTTTCCCTTCACATATAAAGAGGATTATCCTTTGCTTTGTCTATTCAGGTGATAATAGGCCTTCCTTTATTTATCCATCCTTGGAAGAAGAAAACATGCTCTCTTCTTGTGTTGTAGATGTCGATCTCATGTCTTAACCTCTGCCTATGCATAAAAGTGAGATATGTATTGCATCTCGTCTTGAAATTGATCACCCTCGTAGCCCTGATGAGGTTGAAAATGATTCACAGTCTTCTCAAATATCGTTACCCTCTGTTATTCATGTTGAGCCTTGTCATCCTCATGATCGGTCCACTGCTTTTCAAATTAAAATCAAAAATAAGTTGTTTAAACCTTTGAGGCTGACATATCGCCTTAACCCTTATCCTCTTAATTCCTTTAAGTGTCTTCCTCGGTTTTCTGGAGAAGACCATGTTACATCCCAGAGGCACTTGGGGACTTTGAGAAATTTGTTGACCAGATTGAGATTGTTCATGATGATGTTATCATGAGGTTGTTCTCACAATCTATGCCTGGAGATGTTGTGTGATTTAGATGTCTAGAAGCCAGTTCTATTGGCTCTTGGACCAAGCTATGCCATGCATTTTTAAAGTGTTCAAGTGAGAAAAAGTCCCTTGATCAATATTGGTTTGAGTTTAATTCCTTGAGGAGAGGGGAAGAGGAAGCCTTGGTTGTCTTCAACAGGAGTTTTTACAGTGTTTATCATAGTATGCCTATGGAGATCAGACCCACGAAGATTATTTCCATGGTGTACTATGTCATGGCTCAGCATCCAGAGCTGGTCCTTCTCCTGAGAGAGAGGAAATCTTCATCGTTAAGACACCTATTTGAAGATGTTGAAGAAGTCAAAGAGAACATCAGGGATAGCAAGGGGGTTCATATGCAAGCATATCTTGAAAAATTGCATGTGCCTAAGGAAGAAGACTATCAGCATGTTTCAGATTCTGAGCAAGAAGATAGTGATTATGAATCAGATATGGAACAACAACAAGGAAAAGAGACTACAATTGTTGATGATCGAGAGTTTTTTTCGAAGGAGAAGGGAGGTTTTTTATTTGCAATTAGAGAGGCATTTACAGAGGAGTGTCCTAGTCTTCTAAAGCAACTAGGATTCTATCACACGATTCATGATCCTATGGCTATATACATGGAATCGTATGTTTCATATTTTGAGGATTTCCAAGAGCATACCACAGAGCCTTTTCCTTTATACATTGAAGAAAAACATTGTGTGGAAATCTGTCATTATGTGCCTACAGAAGACAAAGAGCAGAGCTTTTCCATGGTTCATGTTTATGATGATTATGATTTTGATCCTTGGGAGAGTCATGAAGAAGAAGAGGGAGAACCAAATGTGCAATTCATATCCTACCTAGAGCCTGCAAATGAGCAGCCATCACCTGGGATCATTCAACCTGCATCAGTCATTCACTCACCCATGCTTGTCAGAGACATTCAGCCATGTGTGAGCAGTTGTAAAACAAAACATATTTTATGTCACCATCCCAGTGGATTTTGTCACTTGCGCTATGAACCTATAAGAGAGTGCATGGATTTGCATTGTCTTCATGTCTTGGATCTGCTCATCTTTATTCTGACTTCAGCACTAGGAGGAGAACTGAAAAACGTAAACATTTTGTTGTCACAGCTACATTGTTTTTATTTGAGCAGTGACAAAGTAAACAAGTTTGCAGCTAGGAAGTTGCTTGAATGTCTATGGTGGAAGTTTGATTTCACCTTGTGCTTTGAAAAAATCGATTAGTCTAGGAATGTACATAAATAATCTCCTCCTGGATCCCATGTGTTTTGTTTTTGTTTTTAGGATAGTGTGCTTGTCGGATTTTATTTCTCAGCAGGATGTTTTTTGAGCATGAATCCATAGCCCAAAATCTAAGGCATTGGAACTACACATTCTTGGCAGCTCGCAGGGAGCATGCCATCCCCTGTGGAGCCAAATGTTATCACATATATTTTTCAAGAGGCAGCAGGTCATCCGAGTTCATGGTCTACACAGGAAGCATCAAAGTGTTTCTTTCATACTAGTCCATTTTGGGCTTGAGTTGCAAGCAGCAGGCAGTTTAAATCTTTCAAGCAGGCGGGCTCAGTTTTCAACAATGGAGATCCCCTGTGAAGATTGGATTAGTGTCTCAAGGGATTTTGGGAGTCCAAAATTGTGTGAAGTATAGCACCAAAGAAAAATTTTTGAATTCCCAAGGCCCAAATCGAACGTGAGTCGTCGATCTTAAAGTGGACAGATGGCAGTTAGTCCCAGTTTTGGGGGAAATAAGCTTTGGGAGTTTTGATGTGAGAAGTGTGTAAAAATTCTAAAGAGCCGAAGCTCAAACTTTTGAAGCAATTGTGGACCATTGATCTCAAAATCAGCAGGGAGTCGTTGATCTTAGTGGCAGTGCCTCCCAAAGGCCCGAAGTCCTGAAGCCCCAAAATAAGCATGAGTTTTTGATCTTGGAGAGAGCCACGTGTCATCAGATCCATAGCTCCGGGTAAAAGCATAGAAGGTAAGCAAGATTTGAGTTTTTATTTTCTCGGAGCCCGGAGACTCGAAGTGGATCTTGGTCGTCCAAATATAGAAGACATGTGTCATCAGATCCATGAATCTAGGTAAAATCCCTTGAAAGCACAGGTTTGAGTTTTGATTCTCCCGAAGCCCGGAGACCCAAAGGAGATCGTAGTCGCTGATTTAAGAGGGCGTGGCAGTCATCAATATGGACATCTAGCACACTCATCGATCGTGACACCTGGCACCTATTTGGCAATGACACATCAGCATGGTGACACCAGGATTTCCACGTCAGATCATCCTCCGGGAGGTATTATTGTTCAACGTCAAAAATAGCGTCCCACCCACAAGGCACAATTTGGCGGTTTCTAAAGATGGTCGGTGGTTAAGCTTGGCGGTGGTGCCAAATCTGGCAGGTGCACCCCATATCTCATCTCGGGACCAGATCTATGGCCACAGTCCATTGCAGGGGAACAACATGCTCAGGCGATAATTTTCTTAAGCGGTCTCACAAAGGAAACCATGGTAAGGTGAAAGTGCTATGTGGCGAAAGATCATGGATTGTGAGCCCAAAAGTGGTTTGAACCTAAACCACCTCTGAGTGGACATGCAATCACATGTTTATATGGCATCCTATCCGAGAGTAGCACCTGGTCTCTCCCTGAGCATTAACTCTCATTCAATCTCTGAGGAAAAATAGTTAATGGAGGGTAGGTTTGGTGGTTGACACCTCGGCTCACCCCATAAATGGAAGGCGTGGAGGATCTGGATTTGTCAAGCCTGTGGTACCCCTGCGAGTAGATGTTCCTGCAGACCCATGTCAATTTGATCTCATGTCTGACAGAGGGATACATGCACAGTCTGACAGAAGACTTCTCAGACGCAATGCTTTGAATGTAGTAATCATATCACACTCCTAGTAGTGGCAAATTGTTCTGAGTATAAATAAGTAGTTTTGATATTTTGTTAAGGTCGTCAAATAGTTTAGCAGATCTCCCTATTTTGTAATGTTTTGATTCCACAACTATTCTTTGGTTATGTATCGGATTTGAGACTTTCAAATTAATAGAAGTCAGCCTCTTTTCATCTCTTTGTAAAAACTGTGCTAAAACACTCAAGCATGGAGGATCCAATCAAGGGTTGTTATGTTGTTGTAATGTAGGTTTGATTGTAGTGGTATCATGACCAGTTTTAGTCAGCTTCCTTGTGATCTTTTCCCCTCTTACACTGAATGGCTCGGTCAAGGAGGATTGAGTTGAGTTGTTGTAGTTGCATGGTGATGTAGGTTTGATCATTGTGTTTTTATGATTGTGTTGTTTGGACATATTTCAGTGTCTGAAGCTCGAACTTAAGAGTGATCTTGAGTCTGAGTTTTTCTTCTCCAAGCGGCTTGAAGGCTTGATGCCCATAGCAGTCTTGTCCACCTTTCTTACTAAGTCTTCCCTCTGCTCACACTTAAAATCAATTCACTGATTGAAGTTAGTTGTGGCCCTCACTTCCATGTTTATTTCTTGTTCATTTATGTTTTGAACATCATTCATATATTGATTTTTGTCCATTTACCTCAACTCATATAAAACCAACATCCACCAAAAACTTTAATGGGTATTGGGCTTATACTCCCGCAATCTTAGGGTGACTCTCAGTGCTAACAGTATCCACTTGTCAAATCTTGGCAATATATTCCAAATATGATTGAGTAATTACTTACCATGATATCAATTACCTGAATGCTAAGAGTTGTCCTTATTTCAAGGTGTGCACACAAAACTAAGGTGACATATTTAATCTCACCTATGGCTTTTTGTTGTAGACTATTATAAGAGAGCATGATCCTGGAGTTTTCATTTGTACAAGATAATCATGTATCTTCCATAATAATCTTCGACATCACACTTGGGCCTGAACCACCATCAATGAGGCAACAATGGGCGATCTTATCCATAATCTTTACACAAATATAAAAAGGAGGATTTTTTACAGGATATCTAAAGTTATGTACACTTTCTTTATTTACAAACAAATCCTCTTCATTCACCTCTTCAGAGAGGTTGAATACAATGAAATATTTTCCTTCCATGAATTGCTTTAGATGCCTCTGTTGTTCAGGAACGGAAACCATGTCCAAGAGGGTGGCATATGCTTTGTTGTTGGCCAACTGATTCAAAATATTGTATTTGGAAGAGGGGAGAGGGGAATTTGTTCTTTGATTGTCAGGAACCTTAGGAACCTGAACCGTAGTAGCTGGTGAGGATGATCTTGGGCTAGAATAATTGCGGGGAGGATCATATTTGCCTTTGGGAGTGTAGGATTTGTTCCTAGTATTGATGATCATGACATCTGTTGTCTCTACAAAATCTAGGACAACAATGGTAGTTTCTGGTATTTTACCAAATATCTTATCTTTGATGCTCTTCCTTACCTCACATGTGGCTTCCTCATGGTGTTCCTCGCAAAAGTTACACCAACTTCGAGGCAAGATAGATTTAGGCTGAAAATTATTTTCAATTGGATTTCTAAAGCGGGGTGCAGAAGAGGATCAAGCTCCAGGGGTTATAGGGGTGACATTTCCCTTTCTCTCATATGTTATCATACAATTATTCATATCTTGTACTAGTTGTAAGTGGGCGGACATGTTTGTTTGTTTAACCAATTCTCCCCAAGGAAGACCTATTCTTTCGAGCTATTTGTTAGCACAGGGGCAGACCCAAGGTTCAACGCTACAACAGCGCACCAACAAAGCCCTAACTACTGGCCCTTTCAGCAACACCTGCGAGGCAGATGAAGTCTCACCCGAGGTAGAGGAAGGGGTGGTTGCAATACTTAGGTGTCTGCAACCTTATCTGGGACACAGATCTGTGAGTGTACTACTTAATAAATCACTTAGCACCGTCAGTTCCTTAATATGCAATCAATATCCACTTCACTGATAAAATAGATCTTCACAGCATTCACACTAATCTAATGTATTTAAGCACTTAGCATAGGTAAATAGATTAGATCAAGAAGATCAAGCACTAAGCATAGCCATATAGATCAAATCTAACATTCTCACATGTAATAAGCACAAAGCAGAAGTAGATCTATCTAAATACATCAAATCACTTAGTAAATAACATGTGAACACATCAAGACAAAGCACAAAGCAACATAACACAGTGTTTACATGGTTCACCCCCACCCTGGGGCTACGTCCACCAACTCTTCTCCTTTATTGTCTTCAGTCAATCGTTTACAAGAACAGAGCCTCAAAACCATTACTCCGCATAGGACAGAGGATCTGTGCATCTCGCTAGATCCTTCTTCCTTGTGTTATATCACTAAGCCTTCCACAATCTGCTACAAGGACCTGCACTTAGCTCTGC
This sequence comes from Picea engelmannii, assembly GCA_009831015.1. Lineage (NCBI taxonomy): Eukaryota > Viridiplantae > Streptophyta > Pinopsida > Pinales > Pinaceae > Picea > Picea engelmannii. Next base: position 321,068 of record ML781841.1, read on the forward strand.
AAGTCTCTTACAGTCATGCACTAAGCACTTATAGACTCTACTTGCACTTATCATACATTCACATCACATAGATTCACTTCTCCTTCTATATAGCCTAAGCGTCTATACAAAATAGGCCTAAACATGGGTAAACCCATGGGCCAATGTCCCATTCCCATTACATATTCCCACATCCCAAAAAGGGGCTGAGATCCCGTGATCTCTCCTTTGTCTTGTGCTCCTTCTTTGATAGGATTTAGAAGTCCCAAAATAGGTCAACATGACCAAGAATCTCCCAAAACTTGGTCAAGGGCCAATAGGCCCCCAACACTCACCTGTGACTCATCCCGAGTCACTCTGGTCTAACTAGTTCTGCCTCGAACACCTCGAGTTTGGCTCGAGCTACTTCAACCTCCTGGTTTGCTATGACTTCTTTCTCGGCGAACTCCTGGATCACTGCATCATTCACTCGCCCTTCTAGGAATTGTTTTGATGTAGTGACAACATGTTCTAGCTCTACTCCTTGGCTTTCAACCTTTGTAAACAACTGATAGGCCATATCTTGCACAGGTTTGAGCCGTTGAGTTACTTCCATAACTTTCCTCTAGATTGTATGGATCTCATGTTGGGTAGTGCATTTCTCTTGAGATCTCTTCATTCTGTCTACAGATGACAGGGCCTTCAACTACACCTATAGTGTGTCTGCATGCTTCTTCGCTTCCTGGAGTTGAGACTCTAGTGCCTGTAACTCTGGGTTCTCAGTGAACTTATCATACATTTGGGCGTTGCGATTACTCAGTTGCTTGCATTCCAGAGAAATATCTCTTAGTCAGTCAACTTCATTGTGGGAAGTTGCTACCCTTAGGTCTCTTACGTATTGCGGGGTCTCGAGCACTGCGCGTAGCTCCAAATCTGCTATGCATTGTTGTAGTTGTTGAATCACTTCTTCAAGTTGCGCCACATGTTGTGGGAATCTCTCTTCGGTCTTTACTTCGATGACTGTCACAGAGTGAAGCACTCTGTTGACCCTTTCCTTTACTTCAATTTTCTCCGCGAGCAACTGTTCCTTGCTTTGTTGCAACTATTCTCTTTCCTCATCCCACTTCGCTTGGAGAGCAATATTTTCCCATTCTGCAGCACTTCGTTTCTCTAGAAGGTCTTCCTGTACTTGTGCTAAAGCTTGGGTGGCTTCCATTGTTTCCTCCTGTGCTCGTCGAAGGCGATCTTCGACTATATCAGCAATTTTGTGGAGTTGAGTTGACTCGTCTCCTAGTTCTAATGTTTCCAATGGCAGAGGCATAGTGGAAACTGTGCGGCTGGACTGTAGTGCCTGTTGCACCCCTTGAAGTTCAACCTTAATTCGATTTTATATCTCTTCCTGTTGAGCCTCTTGCTTCTCTGCTATCTCCAGCGAAGCATCGTTCAGTGTTGCTACAATGAAATCGAAGTCATCTGAGGTGAGAGTAGTCTATATCTTGTTCATAGAGGCTTTTGATTTCTTTCAAGAAGAAGGCTTCAAAGGGGAAACCTTCCTTTTCTTTAAGGGATCCTCCTCATCTCTAGGCGGTGTAACCTCACCTTTATTTTGTTCAAATTCTGCGCCATCTATCTCTCTGTCGTCACCTCCTTGCTCAGGCGAGATGGAAGCAGTCTTCGCTGAGGTACTACTTACATCTTGGGCTTCTCAATTTTTCTTTGTCTTGTTGGGTCCAGGTGTATCATGCGTTGCTTCTAGACTGTCAATGTTAGACATCTCCGCAGGATCTACAAGAATGAGGAGGTCCATCGACCAATCTTTAGTAATCTCTTCTAAGTCTTCCTTTGTTAGCTTGTAGTAAGATTGAAGTTGTTGCTTGTTCTCGTCAGCGCGCGCTGAAATATAAATGAAATGGCGATCTGTGTTGAATTTCATTAAAGTTTGAAACCTATGGAGAGTATTCGGCTTGATGCGAGGCTTGGACTGGATGGTTGTCTTCAGCTGGCTGTAATAGGTATGGAACATGGAATTTGACTGCCATTGCTTGTTCATGTCACTGGAATACCATAGTGTATTGAACTTCGCGTCCAGAGGTTCAAAGGGATCGATGTCCAGGAAGGTCGCACCTTCCGGCATCTCCCATGCGATGAAAGCGATCAGGATCAAAAGCCAGTTGAATTGGAACTCATATCCCTAATATTGCGCTTCCTTGCAGTCCAGTTCCAACTGGTTCACAAGGTACTTCACCTAATTCATTTGTAGGCCCTCCGTGCACTTTCCTACAAGGTCGACTACAAAACCAGTCACTTGGGTGGGTCAATTCTTGCGAACTAACTTTCCTTCAATCAGCTGATAGGCAAGGTGCACTGCATTGCTCTGAATAGAGGATACCTTATAGCCTCACATTCCCTTCTCGACATCTCCATAAGTGTCCTTGATCCTTTGTGCGAGAGCACGGTCCATGGCTTTTCCAAGATAGAAATCCTATGGGTTGGTTCCTTGCATACTCATCCCTATGATCCAATTGATCAACGTTAGATCCACTGTTATACGGTGCTTTAACCACAAGTATCCGCCATGCTAACAGGACAGCAGCAGCTTGACGCATGCATTCACTTCTTGGTGCCTTCTGAAGTGAGGAATCTTCATGACATTGAGTAGTGTGGACTGTGTGAGGTTCATAGTCCATGACTAGGGAACTATCTTTGAATTCTTTCCCTTTGTTCTAGTCAGGTACTTATGTAGGGGAGCATGTTGTAGACCTTCCTGTCGCCGAGGTTGAAGTCACTAAACTTCAGTGTTGCAATCTTTTCTTAATCTGTTCAAACTAGGCGTATCCCTTTTAGGAGGTACACAGTGACCAAAGCATACTCAAATTATTTGGGCACACTGTCTTGATTGATTGTGCCGCTCAGAGGTGGTAGATAGGCGGGTAAAATGATCGGAATCAACTTAGCATTCGCGAGATCGTCTCTGTCCTTGGTTCACTTCTCATTGGCTGGCTAGGATGGTCCAGCTTGAACATTTGACGGAGACACTTGCATTGTTCTTTTGGTTGAAGCCTGGATACCTTCAAACATCGACATGACTTTCTCATTCATCAAGTCGATCAAAACTTCTTCAGAAGATTTCTCTGTGGCACTCAATTCTTCCGACATACGCACTCGAGGTGAAAAATCACGGGTTCAGGGAACAACTTAGACACCATACTGATATAGAGAGAAAGAGTGCAATGATCACTGTATAAATTCATCTTATTCTGCGGGCTCAAATTCTCAATTGGCAAAAGTGTTCTCGGTGCGTGGCGCAGTGGGATAAATAGGGAACTTGAAAACGATTTGCTTGCAACGGGTATGAGCCTCCATTAACTCTTATTCGGTCCATTATGGTGTGTTCCAACGATCTGATGACGAACCATAATTTCCTTTCTGCCGATTTGGAGCGTCAATCGAATAGTTATAATGTCCCCAACAGCTATATTTCTTCGTCGTGGTGAAGTGCCATGTGTCGTTGTTCTGATATCCCAGTGAAGCTTCCATTTTGAAATTTTTTCATTTGAGAAGTTACCTCTGGAACCTTTTGCAACTTTTCGATCTTAGCTCTCTTCTTACTTAACTTTATAGCCATTTTTCTAGTGAGCTTCGTCTCAGTATTCCTTTTTCCATTCTGATCCTTATCTTCTTTGGTCATAGTCACTTCACATTGTTGAGATTCTTCCCTAGGGTTCCTGGATAATACTTTGTCTTTGTTCGAGGTAGGTACTTCGGTCTTCTGTGGGTCTTCTAATGTTCTTGCAACTTCAACATCTGGGTTGCTAGTGTTATATAGCTTCGATTTGTTCTCCTGTTTTGCAATCAAGTGTGTGATCCTTCTGGTCATGAAATATTTTAACTCTTGTTTCTTTTGTTCCAAAACTTCTTCTTCTTCCTTTTGTCTGGCTTGATCTCTATCAATCCAAGGTTTTCCTAGTAACATGGTAAACGGGGCATTGTCTTCAATAAATTTAATAACCTCAAAATCTTCTTCTGTCGAAGTTCCATTAGCATTCATAGGTATGTGTGCGAGCTTTCCACATAGGTTTATCAGTTTTCCTCTTAATAGTCCTATTCCTCCTAATGAAGGGATCATAGCAGGCTTCCCTATGGCTTCCCAAGTTATTTTTTTCATGATATTCACATGTGTTTCTTCATCCAGAACACAGTCAATGTCAAAGTCTCCTATTCTTTCTTCAATGCATTATTTTTCTTTGAATATCCCTGATAAGATGATATGTCGGTGGTCATCCAGGGTTTCTTTCATCTGTAACAATACTTTCTCTGATTATTTATGGGGTTCTGCCATTTTTGGATCTACCTTAGGGTATTCTTTATTCAGATTCATTTCTTCCAGCTTAGCAATCATTCTAGGGCAATCCAACACTTCATGGTCCATAGCTTTACAACAAAGACAACCAGGTCTTTTCCCAAGGCATTCCTTAGCAAGATGTCATGGTCTTCTACAACTATAACAGAGGGTTGATCCTCTCTTTCTTTTAAATGATCTCCAGCCTTTCTGGTACTACACGCTATGATTATGGTAGCTAACCTACAAAAAAATATTTCTAGGCTCCTGCATCCATGTTTTAGTCCAAACATTCTTTCTATGCATAGGTATAACATATCCTTCACTATTCTTATCAAATCTACTCATATCAAGTCTTCTTTCATCTATTAGTGCCCTAGTTTTCAAGCTAGGACAAAACCTATCAAACCTACCTATATCCATACTCTAGAAACAAAAATTTCCACTTATCTTACTTCTACAGAGCACAAAGCTTCTAGATCTAAAACTTTTAACTATTCTTACCTTTTATCAGAGCACAGAGCTTGCAGATACTACCTCTTTTAATCAGAAATTCTCACTTTTTCCTTTCTTAGAGCACAAAGCTTTCAGATCTTGCTTATTTCCTTCAGATCCGGCCTCCTTTCTTCAGATCGGCTTCTTTCTTTAGCACGGAGATTTATAATCGAGTAGGATACTGCGCACTAGGGAACAGATCTATGCACAGAGCTTTCAAAATCTCAGGTCGAATCTTTGCACAAAGCTTATTCTTTCTCAATTCCCAGCAATCACAGTTTTAGGTCCTGGCAATGGAACCATTTGTTGGCACAAGGGCAGACCCAGGGTTCAACGCTAAAACAGCGCACCAACAAATCCCTAACTACCAACACTTTCGGCAGCACCTGTGAAGCAGATAAAGTCTCACCCGAGGTAGAGGCAGGGGTGGTTGCAAGACTCAGGTGTCTGCAACCATAGCTAGGACACAGATCTATGATTGTACTACTTAATAAAGCACTTAGCACCGTTAGTTCCTCAATATGAAATCAATATCCACTTCGCTAATAAAACAGATCTTCACAACACTCACACTAATCTAATGTATTTAAGAACTTAGCATAGGTAAATAGATTAGATCGAGCAGATCAAGCACTAAGCATAGCCATATATATCAGATCTAACATTCTCACATGTAATAAGCACAAAGCATAAGTAGATCTATCTAAATACATCAAAGCACTTAGCAAATAACATGTGAACACATCAAGACAAAGCACAAAGCAGCATAACATAGTGTTTACGTGGTTCACCCCCACCTTGGAGCTACATCCACCAACTCTTCTCCTTTATTGTCTTCAATCAATCGGTTACAAGTACAGAGCCTCAAAACCCTTACTCTGCATAGGACAGAAGATCTGCGCAGCTCACTAGATACTTCTTCCTTGTGTTACAACACTAAGCCTTCCACAATCTACTACAAGGACCTGAACTTAGATCTACAAGTCTCTTACAGTCATGCACTAAGAACTTACAGACTCTACTTGCACTTAGCATACATTCACATCACATAGATGCACTTCTCCTTCTATCCAGCCTAAGGATCTATACAAAATAGGCCTAAACATGGGTAAACCCATGGGACAATGTCCCATTCCCTTTACATATTCCCACATCCCAAAAAGGGGCCAAGATCCTGTGATCTCCGCTTCATCTTGCTCTCCTCCTTCGATAGGCTGTCGAAGTCCCAAAATAGGTCAACATGACCAAGAATCTCCCAAAACTTGGTCAAGGGCCAACATTGTTCTTCATACTCTAAACAAGTATGCAGAGCAGAAATGAGGTTATCAATGGATTTTTCCTCAAGCCTATGACGATAGGGGGAAGGTAATGCATTATAGTAATGCATGAAAGTGGCTTGGTTCTGAGGTCGAATGATTTCAGGGATTTGATTGTATAACTTAGTGAAACGTTGAAGGACTTGATGGTCTCACCATCCTTATAGTCGATGTTATTGTACTCCCGTAACTGCTCAACTGGGATTTTAGATTTCCCATAGGTGGAATTGAACCAAAAAACTAACCCCTCCCAAGTAGACAAAATCTTAGGAGGAAGGTCAAAGAAATAGGTCGCAGCGTTTCCTTCAAGGAATTGACGAATAAGCGCATGCAAGTATCATTGTCATTGGCTCCTATGTTGTGACAAGCATTAAAAAATGCCACCAAGTGTTCATGTGTAGTGACAGTGTTATTTCCCGAAAACCTAGGGAGATGCTCTTTGAATTTAGTAAGTGGACGAGTAGCGGGTTCTAGGTTAAGAGGAGAGGACACATGCCACGGTGTAGTTGTGGCTTCTTCTTCAAACTGAAAAAGCCCATTCTTTTTAATGACTTTGGTGGGATTTATGGTAGATTGGGCAGGGATATGGGGATATATAAGCTACCAATCATTGACGAAGCTAAAGACTGAGAGGAAAAATCACTTCCAGTGCCACCAGAGCCACCATTAGATTCCATCTTATGGATGATCTGTGAGGGAGAGAAATATGAACTAGATGAATCAGACAAATTTCTCTTTAGAGAACTTTGTTGGGTTGATAACACAACGTTCCTTCTTCATATTTCAGCAATAGGATTAATTTAAGGTGATAAGACTCTTCTTCTTCTAGAAACACGAGACTCTAAAGACGAAAGTAAGGCCAAAACTGAAGGAACAAGAAGGTTACTATTGATTTCTAGGCTATCTACGTCTAGCTTCCCAATGTTCTTGGGCACTAATATCTCATTCAATTGTTGCCCATGAATGATTAAGCCCAGCACGAGTATTGGCAGTGTCTAAAATGGTGTTGAACAAATTCAAAGAAATGTTGTTCTGAAGACCGGACTCAATATTGGGCTTCCTTGCAACAGGAAAAGTCATTAAGAAATAAAACATTCAAATAATCAATATAAAAAAAAATAGACGTATTCGATACTAATCAAGCATAAAAATTAACCAGTGAGATATTGAAGATCTCCCCAGTATGGTCTCCAAATAAATGTTGAGGAAAAGATATGAAATGATCTTACTCAAACATTTCCAGATCCTGCTTGGCTAAATGATCAGGGGATCAAATTTTGCTCAAAAATTTGAAGTGCTCGGAATCGCTTCAAACTGGACGAGAGCATAGGCCTCATCATTGTGAACCCAACGCAACTCGTTTCGTCTCAAACGGACATCAGGAGCGAGAGATATTGCAATCTGTTCGGAAATTCAAACAGGCAAAAAAAGGGGACGCTCACTGTACAGTCTGTACAGTCCGTACAGGATGACGTGGTAGAGTCGTACGACCGTACGATGACATGGTATGTGGTGACATGGCAATTATCTATTGGCTGATAGTTGGTCGAATGGGAAGTCGACACATGGCACTGTTTGGGCAAGTGATTGGGTGCCACGTGGCCCAATCATGGGCTTCCACATGGCACCCCGGTATTTGTTGTTGTTGTTGTTTGTTAAAATGTATTGGAGTCCATGGGGTTCGACCCCCGGACCTCCCCACCGCATAGAGATTTCACAAACTCCGACCGACCAATGGGCTATCGTTTATGCATTGATGTATATACGCTCCAGATTATATTTAAAGTCAAATGTTTGTGTGGTTTGGGCCGCAACCGGGCCGGGGCTTAGCCCCAGCCCTTGGTCGCGCGCTTTTACATATGTGACCCATGGTTATATACTATGGTATGGGTGAGCATTTCATATATGGTTCAAATGGTTGTGTAACCAAATAACTTTCTGCCAAGTGTCATTATATTATTTGTTATGGGACGGAGCCCCATTTTGAAACGCGCGTGGTCCCATTGACCCATATGCCCAACATCTTGACGGTTGGGGGTTTTAGTTCCGTTAACTGTTCGACGGTTTACACCATTTTTCGGTTGTGTGCGTGTGCTGGGTTTTCATGCTTTAAATTGCGTGTGTGCCAGGTTCATTTGAAAGGGTGTGTTTTGTAGATGTAGAGACAGCAAGCTTGAAGGGGGGACTTCCAGGAGGCCTAACTTCTTCGTTTTTCGACCGATTGAGGTGCCGAAAAATCCCAGCTAGGGGTTTTGGGATGCTCTGAAGCCATTGGAGTAGTCGTTTGGTCAGTTTGATCATTGTAAGACATGTTTTTGAGCACTTTGAGAAATTAATAATAATGATCCATTGGAAGCTGGACCAGGAGATGTAGCCCAAGAGAGGGGTGAACTCCTTTATCAATTTTTTTGTTTATGTGCTTATGTTCATTGATCATGCTGCTGTCTATGTGTATCTTGCATGAGTAATCCCTTAATTTATGTGTTGCAAAGTTGATCCATTTTCTTTTAACACATAACATTTACTTGCAATAATTTCAAGATTTTCAAGTCTTCTTCATTTTTAGATCAAGTTGGTATTAGAGCACTGGTTTTTGAAGACTTGATTGTTTGCAAGTTTTGTTTCTGATGCTCATAAGTTTGAAACTCAAAAGAGGAGAAGGTCAACTTGTGGAGCCAATTTCTCATCCGACAAGGAGGAATCATATACCATCACTGCAAGTTTCAGGGAGACATTCACCAAACATGGCTCATGAAGAAAGTCATGAACGTGTTCCTGCAGAAGATGAAGATCTCAGAAAGGCTTTCATGGAGATGAGAGAGATGATGAAGATATTGATGGAAAGGAACATATTGTCGCAAGGTGAAGGCTCCAACCCTTCAAGGCATAAGGGAAGCAGTGGTGAAAAAACTCCGGACGGAAATGGAGGGAATGGTGCTTCTCCACCACCCTCTCCACCATATTCTTCTTCTTCTTCTTCTACCAGTTCAAGACCTCTTTCTCCAAGGGGACATGGTAAAACTACTTCGCAAATTCCTTCATTAAAGCTTGATATAAAATTTGAATTGCCAATATACAATGGAGAAGTTAATGTTGAGACGTTAGATAATTGGATACATCAAATTGAAGTATATTGTAGAATACAAAAAATTCAAGATGATGAAACCAAAGTTCATCTTGCTTCGTTAAGATTGGATAGTGAAGCACTTATTTGGTGGGAATCCAAGACTCGGGAGGATATGAAAAAGCATGGTAAAATTTTGATTTCTTGGAATGATTTCATTATCGCAATTAAAAAACAATTTTGTCCATTGGCATATAAACAAAAGGCAACTATGGAATGGCAAAATTTTAGACAAGCTAAAGGACAGAGTGTGCAAAGCTTTACTCAGGAATTTAGGAGAAGAGCTTTGGTTTTGGGAGTAGATTTGTCTTCTCAGGAAACTTTGCTCAAATATATTGGAGCTTTACATAGTTATTTGAGACATACTATACTTTGATACTGGATCTCAAGCAAACCTTATTTCAGAAGAAACTGTTAAGAAACTTAAGTTGGAAACAATTCCACATCCTAAGCCATACCCTCTTGGTTGGATATGTGATAATGCTAAGTTACAAGTAACAAGAAGGTGTAAACT
>ML781841.1:330863-345428 GCA_009831015.1 Picea engelmannii
TGGATATCTGTGGTATTGTGTTGGGAAGCCCGTATTTGTACGATAGGAAAGCTATTTTTCATCGTCATGAGAATAAGTATCATTTGTTTAAAGATGGGGTTGAGTACATTGTTAGATCCCACACTAAGAAGATGAATTTATCACTTATAAATGTGGGACAAATTAAGATATTAGTTAATGCTAGTAAGAATTTTGTTCTCTTAATGATCAAACCTAAAGATGATGTTGAAAACGAAGCATTTCAAGGTTGTGATACAAAGTTAAAATCCGATCTATTTGAAGTTGTTAATCAGTATGATGACATATTTAAAGAACCTAAGGGGTTACCTCTGAAAAGGGGAATCCAACATGAAATTCAGTTACAACAAGATTGTCCACTTCCAAACATTGGTATGTATAGAATGTCAGTTATGGAAAATGCTGAGATTAAAAAACAAATTCAGGATTTGCTCGAAAAAGGGGTTATTGTACCAAGTTCTTTGCCATGTGGATATCCAATTGTGTTAGTTCCAAAGAAAGATGGTACGTGGCGTATGTGTGTTGATTTCAGGGCTTTGAACAAAATTACAGTTAAGAATCGTTATCCTCTTCCTAGAATTGATGATTTGCTTGATCAATTAAAAGATGCCAAATATTTCACTAAGTTAGATTTGAGAAGCGGATATCATCAGATCTGGATTGCCGAGGGAGACACATGGAAGACAGATTTTAAGACTAAGCAAGGTTTGTTTGAATGGATGGTAATGCCTTTTGGACTTTGCAATGCACCTGCTACTTTCATGAGAGTTATGAACGATGTCTTAAGGCCTTTTTTGGATGATTGTGTTATTGTCTACTTAGATGATATATTGATCTTTAGCAAATCTCGTGAAGAGCATATTACACATGTGAAACGAGTTTTTGATGTTTTGAGAAAGGAACAGTTGTTTTTGAAGTTGTCCAAATGTGAATTTGGAAAAACTTCGCTTATTTACTTAGGGCATATTGTTGGTGGAGGCGAATTAAAAATTGATCCCTCCAAGGTTAAAGTCATTTTGGAATGGTCCAAACCCAGCAATGTGACAGAGGTAAGAAGTTTTTTGGGAGTCACCCAATATTGGAGGAAGTTTATTGCTAACTTTTCTTCCATTGCAGCTCCATTACATGATGTGACAAGTGTCAAGCAAGTTTTCCAATGGGGAGGCAAGCAACAGCAGGATTTTGATACTTTGAAAGAAAAGATCAGTTCAGCGCCAGTTCTTGCACTTCCAAATTTACGACAACCTTTTGAAATCCAGAAAGATGCAAGTAATTATGCAATGGGAGCAGTTTTTCTATAGTATGGTAAGCCCATTTGCTTTCATTCTGATACGTTTAATGGTGCCATGATTAATTATCCTACTTATGATAAGGAATTATATGCATTGGTTCAAAGTGTTAAAAAATGGAAACATTATTTATTGGGGAAAGAAACCATTATTCACACCGATCATCAACCTCTGCAATACTTACAATCACAGACAAAGCTACAGCAAGCTAGGCACTTCAGATGGATGGGTTTTATTCAATAGTTTCATTTGGTTATCAGGTATAAGAAGGGAATTTTTAACAAAGTCGACGATATGCTTTCAAGGCCTATTATTAGTGCTTCAGTTATTCTTAAGCATAGTCCTATAATGCATGAAATTTATGTGGAGCAATATGCTTTAGATACTGACTTTAAAGAAGTGTGTGAAACTTTGTGCCACTCTAACCATGTTGAAGAATTGGATTATCATGTGCATAATAATCTCTTGTATCATCTTGGCAAGTTGTGTATTCCATAGGGGGAAAGAATCAACATTATAAGAGAAGCGCATTCTTCTCTTATTGCTGGTCATTTTGGTGTAGGCAAGACAGTGGCTAATTTGCAATGATATTGCTACTGGCCTAAAATGAATCAAAGTGTTTCAAGATATGTTCGAGGATGTTCGTTGTGTGCTACAAGTAAACCTAGCAATCGAAAGTTGGGTTTGTATACTCCACTTCCAGTTCCTTCTCGACCTTGGGAAAGTATTTCCATGGATTTTGTAGGTGGTCTACCTATGTCGAGACGAGGTCATGATTATATTTATGTTGTGGTTGATTGATTTAGAAAAATGTGTATTTTGATGCCTTGTACTAAGCAGGTTACAGCAGAACAAACGGCACAATTGTTCTTTCAAAATGTTTGGGTGCATTTTGGATTGCCTAAGTCCATTATTTCGGATAGGGATTCTCGATTTGTCGGAAGTTTGTGGTCGAGTTTATGGGCACTCATGGACACCAAACTTAAAAAGAGCACAGCTTTTCATCCGCAAACAAATGGTCAGACAGAGGTAGTAAATTGTACAGTGGTGCATCTTCTTTGTGCTTACTGCAGCAAGCATCCTAAACTTTGGGATGAGCATTTACACTACATTCAGCATGCGTACAATCGAGCTAAGCACTCTTTGACTCAAACGTCACCAATTGAAGCATGTTTTGGCTATTTTCCCAAGTCTCCTTTAGATTTTATCTTTGGGAAAGATATTGTTGTCGATGGTCAATATGACATTGATAGGGCAAAAAAGTTCATTGAACAAATTCAGTGGATACATCAAGTGGTGCAAGAGCAGTTGGAAAAGAGTCAGGCCAAGTACAAGACAAGACATGACAAGCATCGTGTTGATCACAGTTTCCAAGTTGGATATGAAGTTTGGCTTTACATCAGCAAGGAGAGGCTTAAAGGAGAAGGTAAAAAGTTGAAACCAATTCGATATGGTCCCTTCAAGATTATCGACAAGATTGGCAACAATGCTTTTCGTTTAGATTTGCCTCCGTATATACATATGTATGCAGTTGTTAATGTTGAGAATTTGAAATATCATCCTATGTTTATAGCCATCAAAATTGATATCCTAATTCACGAGTATTGTTTACAAGTGCTTAGGTTGTTTTTTTATAATAAAAGCTTGCTGAAAAAATCATTATTTATGTAATTTTCTGAACATATCAGATGTTGAAATGAATATAGAGACAAAAGTAAACACACCAAATAAATAATCAAAATAGATGAGACATAAAGCAATCCTTTATTTCATTCCAATTCATCAAATAATCGGTCTCTTTACAAAATTTATTGCGGAAGTTTTGGACCAAAGTCAAAATTAGACGTCCCCGATGAAACATACAAAGGGACTTCTGATAGAAAATCAAAAACTGAACTTTAAAAGTTGGATCAGTTTTCCACAGATTGTTTCCCACTCGAATCTGGACAATAGCCTTTATCGATCATGAAATCTAATAAACAAACAGACAAGTCTACACAGACTATCAAAGAAAAATCAACACCTATGAAAAACAAGTGTCTGGATGATGTAATTCAGCCCTGAATTTTGATGTCTACAATAGGACCCTCCTATCATAAAAAAGAATTAGGCTTCTAATGAATTAAGGAATGAATGAAAACTGAATTATCTTAACAAAAACTCAAGAGAAAACCTTAGTATTCTTCTCCTTCTATTCTCCTCTTGTTCCTCCCTTTCCTTTTGTCTTTAAGCAATTAGAATTGGTTGAAGTAGTTGAACCACTTCTTTAGTTAAGTTAACTAAAACTCAACCAACTTTTTTAGTTAAGGGGGGGAATTAATAAATCATAATAAGGGTTTTAAAATAAATAATAACTAGTAGGTGGGACCCCTTGTGACTTCCTTTAGCTTTTAACAATCATAACACAACTATTTAATCAAACAAAACATCCCTCCTTGTGACTCCCATCATCACATTCATATTTGAAAATTTATCTCAATGATAATTGAAATTATTTCCAAAATATATTACCCATATATCCAAAAATAATGTGATGTCCAAAATTGCAAAAGTCAACTGCTATCGTCAATTTATAAATAAAAAACTTAAAATCCATATGTTCCACTCTGAGAGGAAATTTTTCCCTTGTTGTTGTTGTCACCTTTTGATCTCTTTGAATTTGTCTTAGGCTGTGTAGAGCCTTTAGGCCTAATCTTGTTGATCACATGAGATAAATCATCCCTCAAATGCATGTGGGAGGACATGGATTTATCATAGTCATTTGAGGGTGAGGAAGGGGCAGCAGTGGCTTTTCCTTTGTCAGGGGCAGAGTGGGCCTCGGTTTTCAACCTTTTTCTTGCATTGGAGGACTGAACTGGTGAATGGACAGGGGTATCTTGGACAATCTGATTGATAGGTGGGGGAGTAGGTAAAAACAAGTTAGGCTAGCCACGATGTTGGGATATTGTCGGGTGGACAATCTCTTTCCATCCGTCGTTCTAGGGAACTTCAGGCCGTAGTGAGACATGAGGATGCACGGGGATACCAGGGACCTATGGGGCTTGGAAGACAGGCCTTTCGGGCATAGGTTGGACCACTCCTTGCCCAATCTAGTTAAAAAACCCATCTTGAAATAGTTGGCCTAACTCTTGCGAGTCTGCATCAAAGTGTGTAGAGAATCTTGGCCTTCTAGGGCCTCTGTTCCAATTACCTCTCCCTCGGTTACCTCTTCCATGGCTATCTCTTCTGAAAAATCTCATTCATGTATGCAAAATTGATTAGAAAATAGTTTCTTTAACAACCATACATGACAAATCTTTTAAAATATGAAATAAAATTTGGCTCAGCAACATATCAGACTCATGCAATCCAATCCATATAAATTGTTTAATAGTTGTCAATGAGCAGGGGGTGAACAAAGGTTCTAGGATATGTGAGGGGTTGTATTGAGCGAAAAATATTAAAATGAGGGGGAAAAGATCATGATTATTTCTCACATACAACAAACAATCAATTGTATCGTAAACCAAAAGAATATAACACTGTAATTCATCCATGTGGTCCCTTAATTGTCATAGTACATAATTTCCTTTAACTGTAATTAAATTTTATGAACAAGGAGTGGAAAATGAATATGGGAAGGAGAAGGGATTGTAATGTGCGAAAAATGAAATAATGGTAGGGAAAGAGGGAATATTGTTCCTAAAATCAATTAAGAAATCCATAAAACAATTATGTATTTAATGAAAACAATCCAACACCAGCTAAACAATTATTGTGATCAATTAAAAAACATATTGTGTGTTAACACTTGTTCACTGTCCACATTTAAATATTCATCCCTTTTAATTAACACAGTGTCATCATAGTCAAAATCAATATGTCTTCCAAACATCCTATATAATAATTCTATTTCCTCTCATTTATTTCATTTTATATTTAAAACAAAATTCCAATGAACACGCAGTCATTTGTTTCAACTATGTTCAACATCAAAACATTAACCATTGTCTATAAATTAATTCCTCAAATCAAACACAGACACGAGCTCTTTTAAAACGTGTCTGATTCCATTCCTTTAACCAATTTAACACTTAAAGTGCAATGAAACAATACTACTAAAAACCCTGTGCCCATCTCTGATGGTGCAATAAGATGATTTGATGTACGATATCCATAAATCATACACAATATACATCCAAGCCACAACTATCAATACTTTGAATTGCAATAATCTCGATCGGGCAATTTAAACACACAGTAACAACAACCATCACTTAAACTTATATCATGTTGTAGGAAACACACATACCAATGCATAACGCAAAGAAGCATTTTTGTGACCGTACATATCCAATTACTCCCAATCAAAACATAAAACAATGTTGAGTTATCAATCCAACTATTATAATAAAAGGAGACAATGATTGTATGCCCATTTACAACTTCTCAAATCAACCAATTAAACCATGTTGAGCTATCGATTCAACTATCATAATAAATAATGCAGCGACTATATACCAATAATCAAAACCATTGTCAACGTTATTCCACCAACTTGTGACAGTCACAAAATACCCCACAGTGTGTAATTGGTTCAGTTAATCAAAATCAGGCTTTGAATAATCAAGGGTTCTCTCAGTGGAACCAACACAGGGAAACTGGAGGTCGACCTTGTCGACAATAGGTGAGAAACCCTTGAGACAAGAAAGGTGGAACCATATGCATTATAACCCTTAACTCATATGATAGGGTGACAATTCGACCTCGGGTAGAAGAGACTTATGAACATAGGAGAAGAGGTTCCTTACTGGCCAGTAAACAACACCGAGAACACAAAGGGAATAACCCTCATGGTTTCCCCCAAAAGCTGAATAATGTTTATATAAATGCAGAGATCAAGTAATCGCAACCAACCCTAAAGAAAGCCTCTTGGAATAATAGCCACCATAACCAACTGTGCAGATAACAATAACATAAAACAAGCCCACGACCAGGTGGAAAACGATATGCAGTCACCCAAAGGTGGTTCAAATCATACACAACAGCCCCATAACACCAAAAATGACCGGGTATGGTTACAAATACTGTGAGGAGACGACTAGGAAGTCCAAATGAAATGAAGCCCTCCAACAGAAACCCATAGAGACAACAAAGAACCATCATGGCTTCTTTCACACAAAATAGTCAATGAAATCGTGACTTCAACCATCCAATTTTCCATTTGCAAAGCATAACACACAAACAATCATTCCATAGAAACACCACGAGTTTACACAGTTTCCAGCCTCAATAAAAACAAAGACCAATACATCACCGAGCCAACATTTATTTCATAAACAGAGCGAGTTCATGGATGGGTGAAAAAAACATACCTGTAACCAAGTGGCCTTTAAAATGCAAGCTTGGTCGAGCAGTTCCTTCCATGCCTGAATATCGGAGCTTAACCACAGCAAAAATCAAATGAACAATAACCAAGCTAGGGTGACGGCCAGTGGGAGAGGTATGGAGTGACGTGAATTTACTACACGTCCCTTCCATCCTCCCTTCATTCAATTATGTAGTACATGACAACCAACTAACCATTAATTCATTCCATTAATCCATGCATCGAAACTAACATACATTACTTGCCAAATGTGCCACCCGATATCATATTAACCATTGCCAAAACATGCCATAATGTATATCAAGTGCACCAAGGATAGCTCAATAATAATCATATAGCCACTAACATTTCTAGTTAGAACTAACAGTAATCCTTTTAATTTCATTTGCACATAGTATAGCATAGCTTAGTATAGTATAGCTCCTCTTTCTTGGATTTTTTCATAGGTCTCTTTTCCATTGCTCTTATTTGTTGTTACTAACATGTATCTTATGCAGGTGTAAGAATCAAGGCGCCAATAGCAATTGTAATAATAGTTAACATGATCCATCATGACATGGAATTTAGAACTTAGAGTAATGAAACCCACATATAACATGCATTACCCATCTGTTATTATGTCGAAAATAAAACCAATATTTCACCATCAATCATATAGAACCCTGTAAGCATCATCGAACAACAGCATAAAATGTGTAACAATACTATATATGATCCTCCAATATACAAGGGGGTCCCACCTACTAGTATTATATATATCATTACCTTATAAATAATAGGCTTTTAGCAATACTTTGCAGGTGGAATCCTTGTTGTGATTTTTATCGTCAACAACCTCCTTTCCAGCCACGTCAAAACTTATCTGGTATCCATGTCCCTCCTCATGTATCTATGCATCCAGAACCACTTGCCAATGATGGTTGGCAAGAAATTGTTAATCAAAATTATGTAGATCATCACCATGGTTGGCCTACTATGTCATTGCCATTAACCCCTCCTCCACCACCAATCAACCCAAATGACCAACTTGATCATGTTGTCTCACTAGTATAGTTCTCTCATGCAAGAAAAATGCTAAGAACGGATGTTCCCAAGCCAGATCTAGATAAGGGAAAAGGAGTGGCCAATCCCTCCAAGTCCTCCAAAGATTCCTTTGAATCTATGTCTTCCCATCTTTAGCTCAAAGATATTTTTTCTCATATCATCAGTGAGATCCACCCACAAGGTCCTAATCAGCTGGAGACTATTGCATATGAAAAGTCATAAATGGGATCAAAAGAGGGCAGCAGTGAAAAGAGGCAAAATGCCTCACACAGGGAATGTGGTTTTTAGTTCTTTTTAATGATTTTATTTTGAAGACAAATATTATTGGTGTGGTTAAAAATGTTTGGACAGCAAGGACATATTTAGACAGGATGTTTTGGGACAACATGAGTATGACTCTAATTTTGGCTATAGTCATGTTTTATTTTGATCTTAAAATATTTTGAATATTTATAAGGATGGGAGTTACAAGGTGAATACTTGAGTTAATTTTTTGGAGTATTATGTTTCATGTTTTGACGATCATTTAAAAAATGAAAATGGAGTCACAAGGGGTCCCACCTATTTATTTATTATTTAAATAGACCCCTATTTATATATTATTATGTATTTGTCTCCAAAAATTAGCTAATCTAATTAAGCTTAACAAAAGTAAGGTAGTTGAACTACCATAATTAATTGTCAAAGAATAAAATCTCAATCAAATGAAGAGACGAGTAAGAGAGAATAGAAGGGGAAATTCTACTATAAGGTTTGGTCTGTACTTGTGAGATACTTCCATTCTTCATTCATTCTAAGTTTACTAGAAGGCTTAACCATCTTGATGACAGCAGGGTCTTATTGAAGGCAACGGGATTCAAAACTGAATCATATTTTCCAGCAGCTTGTCTTTAAAGGTGTATGACTTATCTTTGGCGATCTGTGTGTTCTTGTTTGTTTATGGATTAAATTTCATAACTGATAAAGAATATTTTGCAGAGTCAAGTGACAGCATTTTGTTGCAAGTTGATCCAGATCTTTAGCTTCAATTTTCTTTTGTTGTTAGAGTCTTTTTGTATGGTGTCCATCGGAGAATTATAAATCTTACTTTGGTCCCTACCCTTGCAGGGGTTTGTAAAGAGAATTTGACTTTGTATCTTAGAATGAAATCAATATAAAAATCAGATTTCTAATTTTAGTCTCGCATGTGTATCTTGATGATGTGATTCATATTTTGCTTTTATCTTTGTCTCTTATCCATATACACACTTATCTAATTTATTGATTATTTTTCTTTCTTTTGCACAATTACATATAATATATAAAACCAACCTTGGTCCCTCGTACTTAATACCTGTGGATTAAGTGATTTTTTTTTTTTTTTTAAGGCTATAAACCTCGGGTAACATTCCCAACTATCTTGCCTTATCCCAGCAAGATCTAAAAATGATTGAGTAAGGTTCCTCATACATTTTCCTCAACAGTTGGGAGAACCCTCTAGCCACAAATCTTGTCTTGTATTTATCAATACTCCCATCTACTACATGTTTTTTCTTGTAAGCCCATTTTGAAGTGACTACAAAATTTCCTTCAAGTCTAGGTACGATTTCCCATAAATCATTTTTCATTATGGATTGATATTATTCCATCTTAGCTTCCTTCCATTCTTTCTTCTTGACTGACATCCAAATATTCTCAAGTTTTCAACACTTGGCTTCTTTCCGAAGAAGGCTTCTTCTAAAGTCATGTTCTTCAATATATGATGAGGAATTCTATTTTGAACAGATACGGTTGTCATAGCTACTTCTCCCCATAGAAACATGGATAGATTTTTTTCATTCATCGTTGCCTTGATAGATTCTTCAATGGATTGGTTATTTCTTTCTACTACACCATTATGATGAGGATTGTTGAGAGTAGTGAGCTCCCTCCTAATCCCAACCTCTCTATAGAATGTCTTGAAATCATCTAATATGTACTCTCTCGCTTAGTGAGGAGGTTGGCATTGGTCCACACACATTTGAGTGAACGATTTCCAAAAATTATTTTTCTTTACATGATTCCTTTAGAATTGGTACTTGTGAGATCATCTGCCTCACCACTTGATGGAGTCATCTGCTCCATGTTTGGCAACTGTCACTTTAGCTCCTTCTCATAACTATCTCATGTGACTTTCCTAGAACAAGAACAACAAGAAAAAAAATATTTCCAATAGCATTATCATAAAAACATATCTATGGTAACAAGGATGGTAGTCTTCATAGGATTACCAAGGTGACATGCCCAGGATCAAAACAAGAAATAACTCCTAGAGGTGATGGCATTTCATTTTGAAAACAAGTGAAATAAACATCTATATGAACAATACTTATATACAACCAAGTATATTTAATAGTAATGGAACCTTTTAAATAGTTTTTTCACAACTATAGTGTTTGCATGTACTATAGCAACTATCAAACTTGATATGTGCAAATTGAAACTTAACAATTTGATCAATCAAGCCTAGAATCTGGAGACTCAACTACTTGTTCCTATGAATGTAATGAATCCAACATAATTGCTTGGACAATGTCTCTTTTTATATTCCCTGCAAACACACTCATTATTTGCTAGATGATATAACTTGAAAACAATATACAAGTGCACACCTTTGAAATTTGCAGCATCGTTCAGCTTGTCTTCTGATCTAAAACTAGACACCATCTTCACAAGAAGAGGTTTGAAACTAAATTAAAAAGGTTCAATGATTAGAACAAGATAGAAACTATGAAATTTCAACTTTGACCACAAAATCAATTTTGACCAAAAGTCAACCTGTGACTTTTACTTAGACCATTCAACCTTTGACTTTGACCCAAAAACTAAAACTTGATGTTTTTGCTTCACTTAAAGTTCCCAAAGAATTAGATTAGGATTTGATGTAGCTGTGAAATCAGAAACTCTAGTTGCAACTGCAACTAGTGCTACAATGAGCTTAACAAAGAACTATGACTCTACCTTCTAGTGGTTAGATTGTTTTGAATGTAGTGTGGGCCCATAACCTATTAAAATATTTGATGTGCTTGTTTTACCATAGACAATATCACTATTTTCACCAAACCATAGGCATGCAGCCACCCCCGAGCACCATAACCTTTGCTAGATAGAATGATTCTGGAAGAATCACTAGAACCAACAGATAACCAATAGAGCACATGTTTCTCCAAAGATATCTCACCAGACATAAAGTACCAAAGCCACAGAACAAGAATAATACTCAATTACAGTTGCACTTCTTCCCATACGTCACCAAGAAAACCACCAATATACTCAAAGACGTCACCAAGAGATACTAGAAGATACAGTGCATATCTTAGGCTAGATAGCGCTAGAGAGAGAGACCAAGAATCACATAGAAGATACGCCTTCCAAACTTGCAACTTGTTGGCAGCCAATATAATTTTTTCAATTGCCCTTAAAACTGCCTACACCTATGTCTCTTGAACTTCAAATTTCTGTCGCATTTTGCAAACAGAAGACATTTTTATTTCATGCGACATTTGCAAATTGGTTTCGATTTAGTTTTCACGATTGAAAGCGTGAAAACTCCTCCATCGTTATTTTAATTGTCATGATCCGCTCATCAATATTCTGATTGGTACTTACCTTTGGTTTATTTTTAAGTGGCTGAAATGATTTTTCAAACTTTGCCAACTTTTACTTTGATTGCACAACTTGACTTTTATTTAATTGACAAGGCATTGAGCATGCTAATTCATGAATTATACTTGATTATATAAGGGTTATGATTGATTTTGGTTTTTATATGATGTGATCCTTACTATCAAAATCTCTTGGCATATCGATTTTTGCCACAATGTTTTATAAACTTTGGTTACATATTATACATATAGCGCATGAGTAACATATGAGACTGATTTCATATTGAATGGCAATGTTTGGAGTTGTACACAAGGCGCGTTGGTCAAACCTTTGGATTTTGCAATAACGTTGGTTTGAATTATTACAGGCGCATATTTAAACTATGGGTTTGATTTAACGTTGAACGATCGTGGTTTCAAACTATACATTGGCACATTGATATAATTGTCCATCGTTTAAATCTTGGGTTGGCCAAATAGTTTTGATTGAACAGGGATGGTACTGTGCCATTAATGTTTTGCATGGCGGTGGATAATCCCATCACCCCCGCATGCACAAATTAATTTACTTCCCCTTTGAGCGCTCATAGTTGTTAATCCCAAATGACTTTGTTCCTGTGTTGATTTTGTTCAATCCAAACCCTACCATGAGCCCACACCATGGCTCCAGTCGTAAGGGTTGAACCCAATGGTTGCCAGGCATTGTTGATGTTTCATGGTGCTTACAGTGGTGACCTTGAGGAATTCGGATGGCTCTCATTCATATGGAAATTTGATGGTTATAACCCTACCGTGGCTCAGCAATTTGCATTAACCTTTGATGGCTGCCAAGCCAAGGTTGGGGATGTGCAGTTAGAAATTGATGAGCAATTTCTCAGTCTAGATACCGGTCTGCCTGCTGTCGGACAGAGATGGTCGAAAATTTGTAAAGTCGAGGATTTCCCATGGACATTACTCTTTCAGTCACGAAGATTGAGCTCCTGTGACAAAGGCTTGCTCGCAAATATGCTCAAGCAACGCTGGCACGACTTGATGATGGTAACCAAGCAATTCATTACTTGCGAGGGCCGGTATGGTTTCGTTTTCCTGTACCACCTTCGGCTACTTATGGTTTTCATAGGCTATGAGCTTAATATGCCTTACTACTTGCATAGGAGTCTGTTTAAAATGTCCAAAAGGTACAAACGAAACCAAGCCGATAATAGCCTATTTCATTTTGGGTTAATTAAAATGCTTGTGGTTTGTCATTTGGGGTTACATCGGGATTGTTGGAATGATTTTCTTAAACACAATAATTTTGATAATTCAAGCCCACCACAGGTTGACAAACCTGTGGTGAGCGAGAGCAAGTTAGTACCCCCTGTCCCTTATAGTGCCCTGCTACCCAAACCCCTACCCGAGCCACCTTTTGACCTACCCAATTTTGTCACCAAGGATGTGGAAAATGTTAAACCCATGGCTAAAAAACCCAAGACCAAACCTATTGCGAATTATAAAGGCAAGAAGAACGCTCGATTAATCTCTCGCATGGCAAGAAACAAAACGAAAATTCTTGTCAACCCTGACCCCATCATGGTAAGTGAATATTTTGACTCAGAGATTGAACGTTACCTAGCAAGCGAGTATCCCTATTCTGAAGGTCTGTGTGATAAAACCACATATGATTTTGTGAAGAACCTACCACCTTGTTTGCTAAATGATCCAAATTATCCCGGCATCAAAATGCCCTGTGAAACCCCTGGTGACTCGTCGAAACCCCCTCATGTTCTATCTCAACTAGCAGCTCCACCATGTGATCAGTGTGGCGCATGGTTGGAAAGGTATTACATTGATGTGCCAATGCTGCAATCCAGAATTCATGCTCTGGAGGATCAAGTTGCAAAGCTCTCTAGTCAAAAGGCAAAGATGTCATCCACTGATAAGAAACAACAAACAACTGGTTCGATCTTGTTTAAGAACGTGGAGTCGGCAACATCATTCGTCAACTCAAAATCGGCGCAGCTCGAACAGCCTCACTGGTATGACTTTCACCTATTTATATGACATGATCATAAACTCTGTTTATATCGTGGATCTACTCTGTCGCATAAGCATGCACTTTTGTATATAATTTTGTTTTGATAAATCAATTTTCATTATCGTTTAAGTTTCGATTGGATTTGGCTTTGTTTCAAGTGATCATGGGATAGATTTGATTTGTTTTAATTTGATTTAATCGAATACTCTGTTGATAATCGAAGTTGTTAATATTTTCTAAACACAGGCCGTTTCTGGTATTCCCATTTTGAACGCAGTCAATGGTTCAATTTGAATTGGTTATATTCTATACGATGTGGTTAGCATAACTGTTATAATGTTATAATCCATGTCTGATTCGATGAATTCGAATATTATTCTGTTAATGCATAACCAAAGTGAAAACTGTTCAATTCACATCGTTTGACCGTGTTATCAGCTCGTTTCATATTGCAATAAATATATTGTTTAAATTTTATTTGTTGAACGAAAATGATTATGCCCAGCATGGAGATTTGTTTCTATAATTAAACTCAGCCATATTCATTTTGATTATTTACCCAGTTTATATCATGAATTTGGTTACGCTCTTGTCTATTGACTGTGTGGTGATCAATAACGAAATTCGTTTGAGTATGATTTCGTCTGAATACAATCGTAACAGCCTTTCTATATTGGCATTTGATTAAAATGATATGAATCCTTTGCACACTACACAGCAGTAACCAATCGATTATGATTGTTTGGATTATGATTGCATCGTATCTTATACGATTTGGTTCACCATTGATTTCATTTATGAAACAGTCCTGTTATGATTTAACCTGATTTTATGGCAACTGAAAAAACGGAGCATTCTTACCCTGTTCTGATTGCATCCTTTTCGATTTGGTTTGATTTGAGTGATACATTTTCTTGAACCATTAGTAATTCAATTTTAATGTTTGTTAAAAACAATTAAATTGGATTGTTTTAAAAAGATTTCGTTTGATTGTTATTTGATTCTATATGCTATTTTAGACTAGCTACAGAGTCAGATGATTCTGTAGCTAAGTCTGTAGGAACAATTTTTTAGTGTTTTGTTACTGAAATATCTCTCTAATCTGATATTTGTGTTCTATTGCAGGTAAATTCGAAATTGCAATTGAGTTTATGAGCAGTTAGGGGATGTTTCCAAGATTTCACTTGCATTTCAGTTCCTAGTTTA
>ML781841.1:347794-369800 GCA_009831015.1 Picea engelmannii
TTCTTCCAAAAAGAAGATTGAAATTCTCCCCAGACCTACACAAAACAAAACACAACCTGAAAACTCTGATTTGGAAAATTTAACCAAAGTTGTACAAAAATTGTCTAATCAAGTCATAGATTTAAAAAGGTCAACTGAAGAAGTCTCTTCGAGCAAAGGACCCTACAAACCTCCTTTCCGAAAGCCTTTTCAAACCAACCGGCCTAATCCAAATCATGAAGGCTTGAACCTAGAAAGTTTGCAATGTGCTCTCCAGACAATTCTAGGAGCCCAGGATGACTTGATCCCTCATGATATTCCTCAAGAGGAAGTCGAGCAGGAAACCATTCAAGAAGAAGAGTCTTCTCCAAATATTTTTGGACACCTCTCGGATAGCATCTTCCAAGCCAACTTCGAGACTGTTCACCCGTACAACACTAGGAGTAAGACCGCAAACAAACCTCCTGTAGAGAACACTGCAACTTTACCTCCAAAGCCATCTAAGTCAGTAGAAACTAAACAAAGTAATGTTGGCCCTAAATTAGATTACAATGTTGTTGAAGATCTTAAGAAATTAAGGGCTAACATTTCTATTTATGAGTTGTTGAAGTTTCCATTTTTGTTACAAAAGATGTTGCAAAATATTTCAGAAAATGGCAAGAATGGTAATTCAAACAATAATAAGGTTGTGCAAAGCAAAGTGCTACAGAAGACTTCCACTAAAAACAATCCTGATCCTCAAGATAAAGGAAGCCTTCCTGTAACTCTTGTAAATAATGTAAATAACAATGTAAATAATGTAAATAATTCAGATAAAGTAGTCTTAGAAACTGCGAGTAAAGAACCACAATCTACCACTCTGAATACCCGTAAGAATGTACCTCCTTTTCTTTTAACTTTCGAAATCTTCAACAGAAATGTGCATAATTGTATGGTTGACTCAGGAGCATCGTCCAATGTGATGCCTTGGTCAGTCTACCAAAAGATTAACGTTGAAGTAGAACCCTCTTCTTTGAAAATCATACAACTTGAGCGATCATATGTTAAAGTTATAGGCGAACTAAAAAATGTATTGATTAGATTATCGTCTAACCCAAAGGTTCATCAGGTTATTGATATAACTGTGGTAGATATTCCAGAAGTGTATGGTCTGTTTTTTAGCAGGGACTGGTCGGAGCAGCTACAAGGTTACTTCGCAACGGACTAGTCTCACTTATGGCTTCCAGAAAATGGTAAGCCCAACAAGATCAGAGTGAATCGTGAGCGTTACCTCAAGTTCACGGTCACAGACTTGAACGATCCTAATGAACCATACACGCCTCTTGTTAATCCACCTGAAATCAAAGGGATGGACACCTACTTTGGAAATTTCATGGCTGAAGTTTCACCTATCAACAATCCAGAATAGCATTCCGAGATCCTAGCATGTACGCAACCAACAGATTCTATGCAACAGTCCTGTGAGCCTGATGGAAATCAAATTTGGTCTCTATATTTCGATGGTTCCAAGTCTAAAGAAGGAGTTGGTGCAGGCTGCATCATTATTGATCCGGCAAGTAAAAAGACGTTATTGGCTTGTAGACTAGAATTTGAATGTACTAATAATATCGCAGAATATGAGGCTTTATTGCAAGGTCTCAGAAAAGCCTTGGACATGCGCATTCAAAATCTGATTGTATTCGGCGACTCTGAGATAGTGGTTAGACAGGTGAGAGATTCTATACACTGTCTTTCCCCTCATCTCAAATGTTACCAGTCTGAGGTATGGAGTTTAATGAAAAAATTTTATGCTTTTAATATAAATTCCATTCCTAGATCAAATAATGTTGAAGCAGATCTACTAGCTAATGTTGCCTCTAAACTTCTTCCTGCAGACGGCTTATCCCCGAACGCGTTCTCCGTGGAGCTGTTGTTTCGACCATCTGTTCCTGACAATATCACAAACTGGAGAGTATTTGACGATGATTAGCAGATCATTAACTTTCTGCACATGAAAGAAACCTTTCAAGGCGCATTGATAGATGAACAAACGCACGATGACAATTTGCACGACTTTACGGTAATACCTAATCCGAAATCTCCTAAAGCTCTATCAGACATGGTAAATCTTATACCCAAATCTGTTGTTAGACTAGAAAAGTTTTATAATTTTGAAGATAAATTTAAAAGGACGGTCAATTGCAAAACCAATAGTTCATCATTGTCTTACGAGAAGGTAAATTTAGAGACTAGCGAAAATCCTCAATGTATCAACTTAGGCTTGGGATGTTCTAGACAAGAAAAATTTGCTTTTGTTAAACTATTTAAAGAATTCAAGGATGTCTTTGCATGGACTTATAATGATCTTAAGATGTTTGATCCTAATATTATACAGCATGTCATCCCGATGAAACCCCAAACCTTACCCTTCCAACAGAAACTGAGGAAAATGCATCCTAAGCTAGAACCGACCGTTCAAAAAGAATTGAATAAACTCCTAAGTGCTAAAATAATTTTTCCTGTTAGACACACTCAATGGGTATCCAACCTCGTCCCAGTGCGGAAGAAAAATGGGGAAATTCGACTTTGTGTCGATTTTTGAAACCTCAACAAAGCGTCTAACAAAGATAATTATCATGTCCCTCCCATGGAACAGATCTTACAACAAGTATCTGGTTCCGAGAGGCTATCCTTACAGGATGGTTTCTCTGGATACAACCAAGTCTTGATGTCTCCGTCAGACCAGTTAAAAACTACCTTTCGTACCCCGTGGGGCACTTATGCTTATCGCAAAATGCCCTTTGGATTGATTAACGTCGGTGTTACCTTTCAGAGAGCAATGGACATTTCTTTTAGAGGCTTAATCAATCACTCCGTAGTAGTCTACTTAGATGATGTGACCGTTTATTCTAAAAAAAACACGATCATCTAGCTCACTTATGAGCCGTTCTGCTACGATGTCGTAAATACGGCATCTCCTTGAACCCCAAGAAGTCCATCTTTGCAGTAGAACAGGGTAAATTACTAGGATTCATTGTGTCTAGTGATGGAATGATTATTGACCCCGAGAGAACTCAAGTCATTGCTAAACTTCCCCCACCTACCTCCAAAAAATCCATGCAGTCCTTCTTAGGCCAGATCAATTTCGTGAGAAGATGTGTCCCCAGTTTCTCCGAAATGGTCAAGCCTCTCCAGAACCTAATTAAGAAAGACACCCAATATCACTGGGGACCTACTGAAAACCAAGCCTTTAACGATATAAAAAAGGCCATAATTGATGCTCCGTCTCTCATGAGCCCTAATTTCTCTCAACACTTTACACTCTATACTTTTGCCTCTGATTGTTCTTATGTCGCGGTCCTAACTCAGAAGAATTCTAAAAACAACGAAGTACCTATCGCCTTTATGAGATTTGCTTTCAAAGGTGATGAACTTAACTACCCAGCGGTTGATCGGCAAGCCTACGCTGTCTTCAAGGCAGTTAAGCATTTCCGGTCATATCTTTTGAAGTCAAGAACAAAGGTCATTGTCCCTTACCCTGCCATAAGGAGCTTGTTAGTGCAAAAGGAGTTAGGAGAGAAAAGAGCCAACTAGGTCACCTCCTTGCAGGAGTATGACTTAGAGATCACCCCAGCACAGATCGTGAGAGGCCAAGGATTGTGTAAGTTGGTTGTTGATTCAGAAACCGAACAACAAGAAGATAGAGATACGTCAGACCTAGAACAATGCGATCAGAATTTGATTTGTTGCACACAAAACCTCGTAAGTCCTTGGTACGACGATATTTGATTTTGTCTTGAACATGGATCAGAACCCCGTCACCTTGACCCCACCAAAAGAAGAGCGTTGAGACTAAAGTCTGCCTCCTTTCATCTAGTTAACGATATATTGTTTCGTCAGAATTTCGACGGCGTACTGATGCATTGTTTTGAAAAGGACGAAGCAGAAAGAGTATTGCTTGAGTTGCATGCAGGAGAAGTTGGTGGTCACTTCGGTGGCAACACCACTTCTCATAAGGTTTTAAGAGCCAGTTACTACTGACCGATGCTTTTTAGGGACGCCCATGCCTTGTGTCGTAAATGTATCACTTTTCAGAAAGCATCAGGGCAATTGCAAAAACCATCCTTCCCTTTGCAACCCGTCACAGTCGATTCTCCTTTCCAGCAATGGGGCCTTGATATCATAGGTCCTATTAACCCTCCATCCTCACAACATCACAAGTATATTGTGACAGCCACTGATTACTTTACTCGATGGTCTGAATCCGTCGCGCTAAGAACTGTTAATACAAGTCAGGTGATCGCTTTTCTAAATTCGAATATCATCACTTGTTTTGGTATCCCTGATTGTCTAGTCTTTGATAATGCTTCATAATTTTCTTCTCTTGAGATGAGCGAGTTCGCCTTAGAAAAGGGAATAAAACTAAAGTATTCTTCTAGTTACTACCCTCAGGGTAATGGCTTAGCAGAATCAACAAACAAAAACTTGATCAAAATTATCAAGAGAACTGTGGCTGAAAATCACAAGAATTGGCACAATGCACTGTTGAATGCACTGTGGGCTGATAGGGTAACACCCAAAGCTGCTATAGGTAACTCCCCCTTTTTTCCTGTTTATGGCAGAGAAGCCATTCTGCCACCTCACATTCTTCTTCCTTCGCTTCAATTGTCACAAAAAGTTCAAGAAGAATATTGTCCCCCTTTAGAAAGCCGTATTAACGCTTTGATGAAGTTAGAAGAAGTAAGAACCCAAGCTAAGCGTAAGTTAGATCAACATCAACAACTGATTAAAAGCTGGTTCGATTCTAGTTCTGCTTCTGATAGGAATTTTGAAGTAGGCGATCTCGTCTTAAAGTGGGACAAACCGCACGAAGGAAAGGGTGAGCATACCAAGTTTCAAATTTGTGGCTTGGACCATTTTTTATTGCTGAAAAGTTGGGTCCTAGTTCCTTTCGATTGCAGAATCTTGAAGGGCAGCTTGACACCTATCCGGTGAATGGCCAAGCCCTGAAAAGATACTTTTCTTGATTACTACCCTTGTATATTATGTAAATATCTCTTTGGTTTGCATCTTTTTGTTTTCTTCCTGTTTTGATTTTGATTTGGATTGATTAATTTTTTTGGTATTTTTGAAAGATATGCATGCCTGTGTACTGAGCAATTCAGATTCAGATCATGGAAAAATTTCTTTGTTGAAATAACTTCTGAAAGACTGTACGAACATCAATGATGTATTTATAAAAATGATATTTATGTTGGAAAATTTATGTTGTTTGAAATAAGTTTACTAATTTCAATCTCCGAGTAAAGTTTGTCATGATCATCTATTATCTTTTTACGCTGTCCCTTTTCCGTAAAGGAATGACTCAAAAATGATGTCTCCCTGTCATAGCAAGTTGTTTTAGAAATAAAACATTTTTGGAGATGGATAAAGGACAATGTCAAAAATTCAGATGAGGTCTCAAAAAAAATAAAAAAAAATAAAAATAAAAATGATAAAATACCAAGATTTTTCAGCGTCACCCCGCTCAGCTATCCATAAAAAATAAAAAAATAAAAAAATGTCAATATGAGCTGTGGGAAGTGTTTGTAAACCCACCGGGATACTGAACAGGTCCGCTGGCAGCGGGTAAATGCAAGCATGGAGCCAAGACAACTTCGCCGGGGTACTGAACAGGCCTGCTGGCAGCGAAGCAATGTTGGGTACACGAAAATATGTAAAAATTATAAGAAACCTCTTTTAAAAAGTCCTTTACTCTGATCTAGAACTTCTTGACAGGATACAGACGTCCGAGCGGGTTAAATGGCAACCCTGTCGAGGGTATAGACGCTTGATGGCAGCAGTGTCCATGCCAACAGTATTGAATATTTTATCATTAATATCGTGGCTTGTTGATCTTAAGACTGTTATTAGTTTGCATCTTTTAAAACATCGCTGGAAAAGATGGTAAATGACGATGTTTGTACGATTTTCTGGTTGTTGTTTTTAAGTTGAATTTTTCTGCTGTCCTAATTTGAATTTATTTCTTTTGACGGAGATAATTGCTTCTCCCAGTGTGTCGCCATTGTTGGCAGCCAATACAATTTTTTCAATTGCCCTTAAAACTGCCTACACCTATGTCTCTTGAACTTCAAATTTCTGTCGCATTTTGCAAACAGAAGACATTTTTATTTCATGCGACATTTGCAAATTGGTTTCGATTTAGTTTTCACGACTGAAAGCGTAAAAACTCCTCCATCGTTATTTTAATTGTCATGATCCGCTCATCGATATTCTGATTGGTACTTACCTTTGGTTTATTGTTAAGTGGCTGAAATGATTTTTCAAACTTTGCCAACTTTTACTTTGATTGCGCAACTTGACTTTTATTTAATTGACAAGGCATTGAGCATGCTAATTCATGAATTATACTTGATTATATAAGGGTTATGATTGATTTTGGTTTTTATATGATGTGATCCTTACTATCAAAAGCTCTTGGCTTATCGATTTTTGCCACAATGTTTTATAAACTTTGGTTACATATTATACATATAGCGCATGAGTAACATATGAGACTAATTTCATATTGAATGGCAATGTTTGGAGTTGTACACAAGGCGCGTTGGTCAAACCTTTGGATTTTGCAATAACGTTGGTTTGAATTATTACAGGCGCATATTTAAACTATGGGTTTGATTTAACGTTGAACGATCGTGGTTTCAAACTATACATTGGCACATTGATATAACTGTCCATCGTTTAAATCTTGGGTTGGCCGAATAGTTTTGATTGAACAGGGATGGTACTGTGCCATTAATGTTTTGCATGGCGGTGGATAATCCCACCACCCCCGCACGCGCAAATTAATTTACTTCCCCTTTGAGCGCTCATAGCTGTTAATCCCAAACGACTTTGTTCCTGTGTTGATTTTGTTCAATCCAAACCCTACCATGAGCCCGCGCCATGGCTCCAGTCGTAAGGGCTGAACCCAATGGTTGCCAGGCATTGTTGATGTTTGATGGTGCTTACAGTGACCTTGAGGAATTTGGATGGCTCTCGTTCATACAGAAATTTGATGGTTATAACCCTAGCGTGGCTCGGCAATTTGCATTAACCTTTGATGGTTGCCAAGCCAAGGTTGGGGATGTGCAGTTAGAAATTAATGAGCAATTTCTCAGTCTAGCTACTGGTCTGCCTGCTGTCGGACAGAGATGGTCGAAAAATTGTAAAGTCGAGGATGTCCCATGGACATTACTCTTTCAGTCACGAAGAGTGAGCTCCTGTGACAAAGGCTTGCCCGCAAATATGCTCAAGCAACGCTTGCACAACTTGTTGATGGTAACCAACCAATTCATTACTTGCGAGGGCCGGTATGGTTTCGTTTTCCTGTACCACCTTCGGCTACTTATGGTTTTCATAGGCTATGAGCTTAATATGCCTTACTACTTGCATAGGAGTCTGTTTAAAATGTCCAAAAGTTACAAACGAAACCAGGCCGATAATAGCCTATTTCATTTTGGGTTAATTAAAATGCTTGTGGTTTGTCATTTGGGGTTACATCGGGACTGTTGGAATGATTTTCTTAAACGCAATAATTTTGATAATTCAAGCCCACCACAAGTTGACAAACCTGTGGTGAGCGAGAGCAAGTTAGTACCCCCTGTCCCTTACAGTGCCCTGCTACCCAAACCCCTACCCGAGCCACCTTTTGACCTACCCAATTTTGTCACCGAGGATGTGGAAAATGTTAAACCCATGGCTAAAAAGCCCAAGACCAAACCTATTGCGAATTCTAAAGGCAAGAAGAATGCTCGATTAATCTCTCGCATGGCAAGAAACAAACCGAAAATTCTTGTCAACCCTGACCCCATCATGGCAAGTGAAGATTCTGACTCAGAGATTGAACATTACCTAGCAAGCGAGTATCCCTATTCCAAAGGTCTGTGTGATAAACCCGCATACGATTTTGTGAAGAACCTACCACCTTGTTTGCTAAATGATCCAAATTATCCCGGCATCAAAATGCCCTGTGAAACCCCTGGTGACTCGTTGAAACCCCCTCTTGTTCTATCTCAACTAGCAGCTCCACCGTGTGATCAGTGTGGCGCATGGTTGGAAAGGTATTACATTGATGTGCCAATGCTACAATCCAGAATTCATGCTCTGGAGGATCAAGTTGCAAATCTCTCTAGTCAAAAGGAAAAGATGCCATCCACTGATAAGAAACAACAAACAACTGGTTCGATCTTGTTTAAGAACGTGGAGTTGGCAACAGCATTTGTCAATTCAAAATTGGCGCAGCTCGAACAGCCTCACTGGTATGACTTTCACCTATTTATATGACATGATCATAAACTCTGTTTATATCATGGATCTGCTCTGTCGCATAAGCATGCACTTTTGTATATAATTTTGTTTTGATAAATCAATTTTCATTATCGTTTAAGTTTTGATTGGATTTGGCTTTGATTTGAGTGATCATGGGATAGATTTGATTTGTTTTAATTTAATTTAATCGAATACTCCGTTGATAATCGAAGTTGTTAATATTTTCTAAACACGGGTCATTTCTGGTATTCCCATTTTGAACGCATTCAATGGTTCGATTTGAATTGGTTATATTCTATACGATGTGGTTAGCATAACTGTTATAATGTTATAATCCATGTCTGATTCGATGAATTCGAATATTATTCTGTTAATGCATAACCAAAGTGCAAACTGTTCAATTCACATTGTTTGACTGCGTTATCAGCTCGTTTCATATTGCAATAAATATATTGTTTAAATTTGATTTGTTGAACGGAAATGATTATGCCCAGCATGGCGATTTGTTTCTATAATTAAACTCAGCCATATTCGTTTTGATTATTTACCCAGTTTATATCATGAATTCGGTTACACTCTTGTCTGTTGACTGTGTGGTGATCAATAATGAAATTCGTTTGAGTATGATTTCGTCTGAATACAATCGTAACAGCCTTTCTATGTTGGCATTTGATTAAAACGATATGAATCCTTTGCACACTGCACAGCAGTAACCAATCGATTATGATTGTTTGGATTATGATTGCATCGTATCTTATACGATTTGGTTCACCATTGATTTCATTTATGAAACAGTCCTGTTATGATTTAACCTGATTTTATGGCAACTGAAAAAACAGAGCATTCTTACCCTGTTCTGATTGCATCATTTTCGATTTGGTTTGATTTGAGTGATACATTTGCTTGAACCATTAGTAATTCAATTTTAATGTTTGTTAAAAACAATTAAATTGGATTGTTTTAAAAAGATTTCGTTTGATTGTTATCTGATTCTATATGCTATTTTAGACTAGCGACAAAATCAGATGATTCTGTAGCTAAGTCTGTAGGATCAATTTTTTAGTGTTTTGTTACTGAAATATCTCTCTAATCTGATATTTGTGTTCTATTGCAGGTAAATTCGAAATTGCAATTGAGTTTATGAGCAGTTAGGGGATGTTTCCAAGATTTCACTTGCATTTCAGTTCCTAGTTTAGATGATTTTGGGGATATTTCCCAGATTATGTAATACATTTTGATATTATCCACAGGGAGGTTTTACCCTGTGGAGAAACTTATATATACTTATGATTTTTGTAATAATATTCATCCTCATTCGTGAGAGAACAAGGATATGGAATTCTAATACAAACTGGAGAAAAATTGATGTTTTGTCACAGCTTTAGCTTCTCAATATATCAACATTTTGTTTCATGTTTTGTATATCACTTTGTTTATGATTTATGACTACTTTAGCTATTTAGATCATGTGCAAATGATATAATTTTTATCACTGTAATCCATATCTGGTTTCTTCAAATTATATAAAATACATAACAATTGTTTAATTCAGTTCGTGAATGACAGGTTTACCTTCTTTATTGATTGAATTATCAAATATAGATTTTTGCATAACAGGTTTCCCTTATTGTAGAGATTTATGTATCTTATAATTGTTATGATATTTTTATGTCTTGTTTGTCCTGCAAACCAACTCGAAGAGCAGCTCAGCTGATCGTTTACGAGAAGCTATTGAACCAATCCGGTGCGAGTTTACATCCTCCGACCATCTTCAGAGTCATCACACATAGGACAAATTAGGAGCGCTTCCAGGTCAGTTAGCCTTTTCTTTGTTGTTTTCATTAGTAGTTTAATTTATATATAATTTTAATTATATTTATATTAGATTGTTTAATTTCAGTAAATATATTAGATCGTTTAATTTCAGTAAGTTTTATTTCTTTTTCATAAAATATAAAAAAAAAAAAAAGATTCTTGGTTGTCTTAGGGCAGAAAATACATGAGTTTTGCAGGTTTTAATTAAATCTGTAGATTGTTTATAATGTACATTTGTGAATAAGTAATATTGCAGCTGGTAATTAGATAGTTGATTTGAATTATTATAGTAATTACTAGATTGTATATAATAGTTAGAATAGTTATATTTAGTTTTAGTTTATTTATTAGTTTGTTTTAGTTAGATTAGTGTATTAGTTAGTTTTTAGTTAATTTGTTTTATTAGTTTTAGTTAGTTTAGTTTCTTTTAGTTTGTTTGTTTCTTTTATTTAGTTAGTTTAGTTAGTTTTAATTTGCTTATTTAGTTTAGTTAGTTTTATTTGTTTTAGTTAGTTTAGATTAGTTTCTCTTTGGTTTTCTTAAAAGACCTTAGAGCGGCCAACGGAGCCGTTAAACTCGTCAGGGTGGTCCATTCCAAACGGCTTGGGTTATTTAGACAACCCCGGACCGGTTCCACTCTCCCAATTGACGGATGGACATTTTCGCCCGTCAACACAACTGCATCTCCAAACTTGCGCTAGGCTTGACTAAGAGAGTGAGTGAAGTGAGTGAGAACAAATGAGCTCAAGCGCCCTCTATTTATAGTGGTTCTTGTCGCCTGTCTAGGACAACTTGTTCTTTTAGAGGCTAATACTTTAATATTAATTCTTTTACTGAGCCAACTTGTCTTCTAGGGTTTTTACACATATGTTTAGGGTTTCTCTAGCTTCTAGAATATTCTATTCTATCCAAATGTTACATATGGAGGTTAATACCTCCTGCAGCTACCATAGTGTCAACAAAAACTCAGGGGGAGTATTTAATTTGGAAATCAAATAAGGAATTCATTAAATTAGGTTTAAAATACTTGATCACTACAAAACTTGGTATCAAATAATACTACCTATTTGAACACAAAATCCCAAAAGAGTGAGATAGCAGTTAGCACATTCATAGGGGGAGAGAAGCAGTAAGAGTTGTAGTCTTTGTCATTGATGTAAAAAGGGGAGATAAGCAATAAAACAAATTTGGTATTAGTAAAAACAAACTCAATTCCCCAATTTGAAGATGAGATTAGTGAGAGGGGGAGAAAAGGTACAAACTCATTTGTTTTACAGATATGTTTCCCTCAATGCCAAAGGGGGATATTGTTGGAATTATTGATTGTATGTTTTCATTGATGGCAACATGAATCAAACATGGACAGACAAGAAATAACAAGGATATGATTGATGAGTGGTATCAAAGGATAAACTATAAGTCATAACAACATAGAATTTAAATTATGTTGAATACAGAGGAAGTCTGAAGAAAAGATCAGGACAAATAGCGTTGCAGAAATTACATAGAAGCCATAGGACAATACAGACAGCGATCCTTTATAAAGGATCGTGGAATCGTGACTGTTAGATCGAGAGCCAATAGGAAAGAGTCGTCAGATCTAGTTGATAAAATTAGGGTATAACCAAAGCCATCAGATCGAACTGAAAGATCGTCAGTCATTGATCGAAGCCAAGAATGAGATGGAAAGCTTCGGGACTACATAAATTTTCCACTTCGACGATTATTGGAGACAAGGCAGAGGCATGAAATCGTGAAGTCACGAAATCCCACCAACCATTGGATCGAGGGAAGAATTCAGGAGTAATGTGAGTCGTATATCATGAGTGGAAGGATAGTGTAAGTGTTGGAACTTTGCCACTTCGTCGATTATTGGAGACAAGGTAGAGCAATGAAATCGTGAATTCGTGAAACCTCGAAATCTAACCAACTGTTAGATCAGGGGAAGAATTCGAGAGTAATGTGAGTCGTTATATCAGGAGTGGAAGGATAGTGTAACTTTCATGACTTTGGAATTTCGCCACTTTGACGATTACTGGAAACTATGCAAAGCGGTGAAGTGTCGAAGCCATGAACTGCAAAGTTGAAGTCACGAATTCACGCAAGCTGTCAGATCTGGAGTAGAGGAATGTTGATTGTTTGTTTGTTTGATCGTGTGTATTATGCCACATGGAATGGATTCCATATGGGGACACGAGTCACATGAATTCAATACCTTTTGGAACCCAACATGTCCATTTCTAAGTGACACGTGGCACAAATACCATGGGTCCATGTCACCATAGGTGACATCAGCATGACATGTCATCTTCGGGATTATGGCCTCTGGGAATGTCCAGCCTCTTCTACCAGCGAAAGTGTCGAAAGCTGAAGTAGAAAAATAACGTGGGTTGTTGATCTAAGACCCCTTGAAATATTGTGGTTCGTCAATCAAAAAACTACGTGTCAGTTAGAGGTTTATTTTGGGGTCCACAACATGGAAATACGAGCGAGGAACCCAGCCCCAGAAATAACGGGGACCATCCATCCAACAAACGATTAATTTTGCATCGTTGATTAAGTCACGCTAGACATTGCTAGCGCTCAGTTATGTAGCCCTAGGTTACATTTTTGGTTATGTGGGAAGCGTGAGTGATTAGGGCTAAGACCACAAGCTAAGGGCATAGTCATTGATCATATGGAACCTAATGAGCGCTTGGATGAAGTTAGCATGGTTTGAACAGTAAGCGCTTCTAGAGAAGCACTTGGTTACAGTTTGCATCCATATAGAAACAAAGACCTAGTGAAAAAGGACCTGAATACATGAATTGACGATAAAGGCTAGATACAGTCTATAATGGAGGTCGAAGCAACCAGAGAATGGAATCGAAGGAATTGTAGAGGAAGTTAATTCGTAGCGGAAGAATATATAGAGAGGGATCAATAAGGAAGTCACATGAATTGGTTGAGGATCGAAATAACGATTTGATCTATAAATGTGATCAAATGGAAGAGGGATTGATATAGAAAAGAAGAGAAGGCATGAAATCTACAGTATGATAAATTAAATTAAATATTAATGGAGAATATTAATATAAGTATAAGTGGATTAAATATTAATGGAGAATATTAATATAAATGTTAATATTAATGGAGAATATTAATATTAATATACGGAGATTAAATATTAATGGAGAAGGTTAATATTAATATTAATATATGGAGTATAAATACAAAAGAGGAAAAAGTTAAATGGAAACAGATTTTTAAGTAAAAATAAATATGAAAGTAAAATAATAAATAATGTAACTTTATGTAAAAAGTAAATTAAAAATAAAAAATAAAGTTACATGAAAAGGTGTATTAAAAGATGAAAAGAAAAATGAATTTACTTTAAAAAGTCAAAAAGTTAAATGATATTTGTCTTTGGTTTAAAAAACCCATGGTATTGTGAAACGTGAAAATGAAAATGGAGAATGGAGAATTAATTACTTAATCAATGGACAAATAAACATGATATGAAGGATAATGAATAATAATAAAGAAAGAAAGTTGTTATTAAAATAACATTATTATTACTAAAATGAAGAGGTGCATTGAAAGACACGTTGTTTCAATGTCATACACCTTTTGAATGGCTATATAAACAAAATCTTGTGTTGGAAAAAGAAGTATCTCGATGGATAAAATATAAATACAATGAATTGAATGAAGGTTCATTCTTTGTCAACTTGGTGCATGTTTACAAGTTCGGTCTTGTTATGAGGGTTGGATTCCTCACATATCAGTTGGATCTGACAACTTCAAGTTGGGTCTTGTATCTGAGAGTTGGATCTCTCTCATTCAGTTGGTGTTGAATGGTTTGAAGATTGGTATCATATGTATTTATTCAAGTTTAATAAATATATGATATTTATTCTTCTTTATATAGTTTGTGTTTTTATAACTATTATAGATAGTTATGAATAAGTAATTGAAATACATATATGTTATTCAGTTAATTTAAGTAATCCGAAAAAAGTGTGAAAATTATCCAAAAGTCCAAGACATCGATTCACCCCCGCCCCCCCTCTCAATGTCAGTGTGTGTTTCAACAACATCCATATCAACGGATAGAAATTAGCATAAGTTCAGAGTCTGAAGCAATGGTGAAGACCTTTCGGAGCAATGGAATCGGAGGAGAAAGTATACAACAAAGAAAATTATTCTGACAAAGGCATAGCGATGGATGGCAGAGATTAATTCAGAGTGATACTGATTGATAGATCTACAGAAGACACATGTCAACAAGTAAAACTCCTTCGAAGTAGCATATTCGGAGTTCAACTTCTAGAGTTTATTCCAACACTCTGAAGCAAGAGCATCAAAGAGAATATGCCTTTCAATACTGTATCATTCGGCATCCAAAATAATGGGAAAGTCACACAACATCAATAGACGATATCGAAGAATATTCCTTGTAGCCTTTATTAGTATGACAATAGATTTGAGATCAATGGATGAGATCCATTCGGAGTAGACAAAGAAAAGGCTACAAAGGTGGCACATGGAAGAATCTTATTAGCCTTTGGAGTAAGCATTTCAGAGTACATTTCAGGGAGTTTGTTACAACACTCCAACATACATAATATCGAAGAATATTCATTTTCGATACCATTCCTTCGACATCAATAAGAATTGGGAAGTTCCACCACTCTGAAGCGAGAGAATAGAATATTATTCTGTGGAAATCAGAAAGTGATACGTGGTGGTAACATGGATGAATGGGCAAGCGACACGCGACAGTCATATTGACAAATAAAAATTTGGCATGTGGCATCCATGTGTGAGTGTCGTGGCATAGGCACGGTGTAGTGGAATCGGGACAGAGATCCATGACCATTAGATCTAGAAAAATCAATGGTTGAAAGGATGTCAACATTCGAAGTATGAGGGGGAGGTGAAAGATCGTCAAAATGGACGTTTAAAGTGCAGTAGTGCAAGAAAGTCTAGCGATGGGATCCAATAGAAATGGACCCGGAAGTAAATCCAAACTGTCCATAAGAACATGCATAGAAGCAAGATATATCGTCCATCGAATTCAACTATCGGAGTCCCGGTTTGCAAATAATTCCGAACAGAGAATTGTGATGAAGAATCAAGACCATCCATCGGGGAAGCAATCTCATTTTTTTATGAAATGCACTTTCAAAATTATTATGAAGACCAAACTGCGAGATACGAATATGACCATCCATCGGATCATCAAACCAACAACCTCATGGGAGTCATCCAATCGTCCATTCGAAAAACAAATCAACAACTGTGAGGATATCTTGCACTCGGAACATCTCGTGAGTTAACCATAATAAAGTCTGCAAATTTTGGGAGAAAAGATAAGCCAGTGAACATGGAGCTTGATCATATGACCAAGAAGGGGTTTAACGCCTAAATAAATACCTTTCAATATAAAAGAGGCTATATCAACGAACAAGAGAAAATTTTAACCAAATCTAACGGTGGTTGAGCGATGAGGTCCAAAGGGTCTGATGGCATGGCAGTTCAAAAGTTATTGAGGTTATATCTGATGATCACGATATAATCAAGAGATAATTGAATAGCTCCTATGTGACGAAATGGTTTGACACCCTGATGGTCCTGATATGAAAGATTAGATCGACAGTTGAGATTCAATCCAGGATGAGATCGGATGGTGGTTGAGTGTCGAGGACTAGCGAACCAGATTGAGTGCAACAAAAGAATTAGAGATCGGATTTCAAGGAGGGTCTTGTAGCCCGATTCGAAAAATAAATGGACCTGGAGCCAACCATGTTTGATACATACACGGAAAAAGGAAGTAATCACTAAAAATAGAAATTCCCTAATCAATCTATGTTAGAAGTGAAAGGGAAAGGATTTTCATAATAGTGACCTCCACATCAACAAATCATGCAATGTGACCTTTACACCAAGTGAGCATCTACACCAAATCAGTGTTCTCTACCTGAGCATCCAACGCCCTGGAACTAAACAACGCTAGACATTGCAATGTTGTTGTCATGCAAGTTAACCTTATATGGTTTTCCTTTAAATTTTCCAACAATATTGACATTGAATGCTACTGTCGGAGGACAATATCTGCTCCATACACTACCTCTTAAATGAGAGATTCAACCCATCAAACTACCAAATGTATTCAAAATTAATGTCACACATATATGCTCAACGTGTTTCTACAATGCCCCCCTTATTTACAAGAGAATTATCTGTAAACCTTGTCTCCTTGATCCAGAATAGACTCCCACAAAGAAGCAAAAAGATGATCAAGGAAATCAGTACAAGTGTCTCCTAGTTAATAATTTAGAAAGAGTAGACATCAGCAAATTGTGAAGAAAACAAGGGAGCGCAAGCCTATTTATCCATATATTAGTTTCACATATCCATTTTTATAATTCATAGGCAATAGTGTGTATGTACTATTCCCATCCTTCCATTCAAACAAAGAGTACCCAGTTAATACTTTAAAAAGAGAAGACATCTACAAATTGTGAAGCAAGCAAGGGAGTGCAAGCCTATTTATCTATATAATAGGTTACACATCCATGCATATAATTCATAGGCAATAGTGTGTATGCCCATCCTATTGAATTTTGAGTAGCTTTGGAAGATATTCTTATTATATTCATATTGTATTTGACCAAGACAAAACCCTAAAGAATAATATTATATTATATTTGTTAAGTCGACCCTATTGTGCCTTGACAAGTCAATTGTAAATTAAAAAGATAAAGTAGACAGGTCGGCCCTAACCTAATTTCTGGGGGGCACAACTTGTATTTATAAGAGGCTAGGCGCATCACTTGGAGAATACACACAACAACCTCTCTCACACAAGTAAGAAGTGTGCAAGTATGAAGAAGAGAAGCAACTACTGAGGAAGGGTGTTCTAGTGAAGGGTTTTGGTTATCTGTTGGAGGACTATCATGGTCTAGTGGTGTGCTACCTTATTCTGGTTAGGGTTTATGGTTTATCTTCTGTATGGTGAGATCTCTCTTGAGAGAGACATTGTACTTGTTGAAGAATCTATATTGAAGAAGCTTTGTTGGGTTTTCTCCCCCACGATGGTTTCCCAGGAAAATCTTGTGTATACTTTGGATGTATTTCTTTCAGTGATCCTTATGCATGCAATGATTGTTTTAATAGTCTAAAGTTAAAGAATATTGAACACACTTAACTACTTAAGAGAAAATTTAAAATGGTATCAGAGGAGGCCTGAAAGAAGCCATTTGCACAGTCTAGAAGAGCTCGTTGGGGAAACTAAGACCATATGAAGACTCTCCTAAACCTAGTGCATCTTTCTTTGGGTTTAGATTCTCAGTTTGACGAAGTCTTGAAAACTGCAACTAGTGTTGTAGTTGCTGCAACTGCACAAAACCCTAGAAGGTGATTTCACCCACTTTCTGGAGGACGTTGGTCAAAGTAAGACCACCAAGGAACTTTCCTTAGGAGGGTGCACCTTTCCCTCAGTGCAAAATTCCAAAATTCACATTTTGAAAAAAAATTAGGGATTCCTCATAAAGCCTAACTCAAGACATCTTCCCAGCTACAGAATTTAAGTTGGAACTTATCATCTTGGGATAGAACTCTCTGGTAAGTACAAAACCTTTATTTGAGAAGTTTTTATTTCTCTTGTTATATTTTTTTCAAGGATAAGATGGCTCCCAGTACCAAGCTTGATGAGAAGCTTGAAGGTGTCGATAACTTTCGAGCATGGAATTATAGAGTGATGCTCATTCTAGAAAAGAATGATCTAGAAGATTTTGTAAAAGAAGAAGTTCCAGAACCTAATGAAGATGAGGCCAAAGAAAAATACAAAAATAATCTATTTAAGGCAAAGAGAATCATTGGCGATTCTATCAAAGATCATTTGATCCCCCATGTCTCATCATTGGCAACTCCCATGAAAATGTTTGATGTCTTATCCCGATTGCATGAAGGCAAGAATATTAATCGGAAGATGACCTTGAGGACACAACTCAAGAATGTGAAGATGCGGAGTTCATAAACTATCCAATCATACTTCACAAGGGTGTCTCAAATCAAAGAACATCTTGAAGCCATTGGAGACACAATCGAAGAAGTCGAGTTGGTCATGACTAGATTGAATGGTCTCCCCAGATATTGGGAATCATTCATTCGGAGTATATGTTCAAGAAGAAATCTAACAAGGTTTAGCAAACTATGGGAGGATTGTGCTCAGGAAGAAGCTAGATTGGCAACAAGAGAAGAGAAACTAGGTGATGAAGAAAATCATGCCCTAGCAGCACATACTAGAAAAGGAAAGAGCAAGAAGGAATTTCATTCACACAAGAAACCTCGTGGATTAAAAAAGACACATAAGTTAAAGAAGGATTTCTCAAATTACAGATGCTTCATTTGTCAGAATATGGGACGCATTACCACAAAGGTCAGGTCATAAAAGGAAAGTATAAAAGACATCATGCTCATCACACAGAAGATGATGAACATGATCATGAGAAAACCAAAGAAGAAGACTCAAGTGAAGAATATGTTTTGATCTCAGCTCTTACAGGTACAGTCACTCATGGAAGTGACACATGGCTTATTGATAGTGGTGCTTCTAAGCACATGACTATTTATAAGGAATCTCTCTCAGATCTATTTTAGAAAGATTCACTTCACAAGGTGAAGTTGGGTGATGAATATCAGTATCCCATTAAAGGAGTAGGAGAAGCATCTTACAAGTTAGACTCTGGGAAACCTATGAAGATGAAGCATGTGTTGTATGTACCTAGTTTAAAGAAGAATCTCCTTTCTATCTCAGCTTTAGATGAGAAAGGATTCAGATTTTTTTTCATTGATGGTGAAGTCATCATGTGGCCTACAGGAAAATCTATTGATGATGTTGAAGTGATTGGTGCCAAAGAAGGAGGATTATACAAGTTAAAGGGATACTCAGTTTCAGCGCTAGTACATAGTACAGTTACTCCAAGTGAACTATGGAATAGAATATTTTCTCATATACATTACCAAGCCCTACTGATCGTGAGCAAGATGGTGACAGGTTTTCCAAAAATCCAAGTGGAATGTGAAGGCGTATGCAAAGGATGCGCACAAGGCAAGAACATGAAGAAACCATTTCCAAGCAGTGATAGCAAAGCCAAAGGAGTCTTGGAAATTATACATTAAGATGTGTGTGGACCAATGTCAGTCGCTTCACTTAGCAAGTATGTATACTATGTTTCATTTATTGATGATTTCTCACATAAAACTTGGATTTACTTTTTGAAGGATAAAAGTGAAGTATTCAACAAGTTCAAAGAGTTCAAGGCACTTGTTGAAAACCTATTTGAAAAGAAGATAAAGATATCAAGGTCAAATAATGGAAGAGAATTCACATCAAATGAATTCAAGGAATTCTGCAAGGAAGTTGGGATTAAGAGGGAGCTCTCTACTCCCTACAATCCTCAGC
Organism: Picea engelmannii; assembly: GCA_009831015.1. Taxonomy (NCBI): domain Eukaryota; kingdom Viridiplantae; phylum Streptophyta; class Pinopsida; order Pinales; family Pinaceae; genus Picea; species Picea engelmannii. The sequence continues at coordinate 367,329 of ML781841.1, forward strand.
AGAATGGTGTGGCATAAAGAAAGAACCGCACAATCATGGAAGCAGTAAAGGCCATGATTCATGATCAAGATTTACCAATGCATCTGTGGGAAGAAGCAGCCAAAACTGTTGTATATGTACAGAACAGAAGTCCCCACCGTGTACTTGGGAACAAGACACCAAAAAAGATGTTTATAGGTGAAAAATCAAAGGTCATCCACCTGAGGATATTTGGTTCTCCAATGTATGTGCATGTCCCCAAGGACAAGAGATCGAAGTTGGACCCTTCAGGAAAGAAGGGTATATTTGTTGGATACAATGAGACATTGAAGGCATGCCAAGTTTATATCCTTGGTCACTGTCAGATTGAAACTAGAAGAGATGTCACCTTCGATGAGGATAGAGATTTCGGTAGATCGAGACAGAATAATTCAGATGAGATTCATGATAAGGAGCATGAAGCTCCCAGAGTTACAAATACATATGCAGGTGATTATGTTGTACTAGAAGATCATGATATGGAAGAACCACAGATACCTGCAGATTCATCCTGAGAGATGAATACCAAGAAGACAAGACCAGCTTGGGCTTAGGGAATTATTCAGGATGTAGAGAAGTATGGTGCTCCAGATGGATCCTTCAGAGAAAGCAAAAGGCCACGACCATACTCTAGTTATGTGGCATTGTTAAGTGACATTATTGATGCTAAGCCTACCAGTGATGAAGAGGTTGCAAAGAAGAAAGAATGAAAGGATGTCATGGTTGATGAGTACCAGTCCATTGTAAAGAATGACATTTGGGATGTGGTTCCAAGACCGAAATAGAAGACAGTGGTAAGTTCCAATTGGATTTACAAGAAAAAACATTCAGCAGATGGAAGTATCAAGAAGTACAAGGCAAGGTTCGTGGTACACGATTTCTCCTAGAAAGAAGGAATAGATTATGAGGAGACATTCTCTCCTATGGAAAGATACACTTCAATTAGAGTTATACTTGCAATATCTACACTCAAGAAGTGGAAGGTACACTAGATGGACGTGAACACGGCTTTTCTAAATGGTGTAATAGAAGAAGAAGTGTATGTGAAGCAGCCACAAGGTTTCGAGACACATGACAGTTAGACACATGTGTGCATATTGAAGAAAGCCTTGTATGGGTTAAATCAAGCACCCAGAGCATGGTACGGTAGAATTGACAACTTCTTGTTGAGCTTGGGATTTACCAAGATTAAAGCATATTCCAACCTTTTATCGCACAGTTTGTAGTTTAGGTCATAGGCTAAAGGATAGAGATCAAACTAGCGTAACAAGAACCTTCCCCAGCCAATGTCACCTCGATGGGGAGGTTCTTTCTGTTTAGGGAGGTTAGCCCAGGGGAGACGTCCCCGGCAACTTGGGGTTTGAAGAGGCAGAAAGTATAAGGTCAATTTTTTAGAGTTCCCTCCTCACAGGTTACCACCGATGTCAGATAGTCTGGCTAATCAGCCAATAAATGAAGTGTATGCCCTATTGAAAACACCTGCCCGGAACAAGACAACAGCAACACAATATATATGCAGGCTATAACTCAAAGGGTTAGTACTTCATTGACTATCTGATATTATTAATAAGAAATGTACTACAATAGATGTAAAATGAATTCAACGTTTTATCAATTAGCTATGAAAGACCATCAATTCATCAATATCTAAGGAGATGACTAAGCCAACAATGTATCCAATGAACAATTTGCTCAATAAATTCTTAAAATCATCATTTAATTGCTTATATCCAACTTTTTCTACGTCAAGATGAAATATCCAACTGTGACGTCAGCCCTAATTAGGTTAGTTTGTTAGTTAGGGTTTCAATTTTTGAGTTTTGAAAGTAGTTTTTGTACACTATAACTTCAACGTTGGAGGTCAAATATCAGTGCCTTAGGGTATATGGAGTCAAATAAGGAAAGGGCACAAGATTTTGGAAGGATGAAGACTTAAAGACTAGAAGGTAGGGTTCTATGGTGCTGCAAAGGCAGGGCCCTAGAATCAAAACCCTAGGGGAAAGAGGCTCACTCCGGTGTTGCTTAAGCAAGGCCTCGTGCTCTTTCCTCCTTCTCTAAATCAACTTGGCAAAACGGCTAGCCTAAAGAACAAATCTAAGGGAGAAAGTGTTGTAAAGACAAGGCTTTCAAACCCTAGAAGATGAAAACCCTAGGTGTAGATACCCTAGGCCTAGGACGTCACCTTCTTTCAACCTATAAACTTTAACACTAGCTCAAAAGGAAGAAGCAAGACAAGTGTAGCAAAGGTTAGGCTCTATCTCTTTTCTTCAATGGCTGAAAATCTTTCTCTCTAAGGGGACATGTAACAATAACCTACTTGTGTGCTTGTTACCTAGGGTTTTAAATCAGAAATATTATAAGTAAATGCAAGAAATTACACCTACAACCATTCATTTAAGAAGTTTTGCAAGAAAATTTACTTACATGTCATGAAGAAAAGCATAAGCAAACCCT